>BQKN01000607.1:80748-98590 GCA_022839385.1 Asparagus kiusianus
AAAATCATCAAACACGTTCTATAAATGCATGAGTGAATCTCGATTCAGTGCAGTGAATCTCGATTCACTGCAGTGAATCTCGATTCAGTGCAGTGAATCCAGCTTGTTTTTACTTCAATAAACGCATGAGTGAATCTAGATTCACTGCAGTGAATCCAGATTCAATTATGTGAGGTGTTTGTTTTTTACCATAAAAATCATAACTTTTTGCTGTAAAAGGTGAAAATTTTTCATGTAAAATTTTATAGCTTATTTTTTACCATAAGTTTCTTATTCTGCTTGGATGGTTAGAATGATTCACAAATCCAGTGGAGCAGCAAATCGATTGGAGTGAATCCAGATTCAATTCGTTGGAGTGAATCTGGATTGAAGATCACTTCAGTGAATCCAGATTCAATGCGTTGTTGTGTTCTTCATGAGAGATTTACAGAGATCGGGAAGTGAGTTAGAGAGAGAGAGTATTAAAGAATGTAGCACTATTAATGTAAGAGAGAGTATTAAAGGACGTGTATTAAATTTGTATCATTGTTCCAATGTAATCAGTCACTATTAATGCAATGAATTGTTCCAATTTTACCCTTTTCACATTAATGCAGTGTATTAAATTTGTCTATATTTACAATTCTGCCATCGAAATCTAGGCCATTGGATTAGATAGATTGGAGGGTTAGGATTGGTTTTTAGTTCTCTAGGTTTTTATTAGAACCTCTCCCTGTTACTGTAAATGAGTTGACATCGTTGTATCATATTTTATTTTACTCGGGTTGTTAGTTTACATTTAAAAAAACTTGAGTTCATACCCGGCCCATAATTATGCTCTGCAAGCAAAGTGGGGTGGGAGCTCTTTTTTTGATCGGACCAGTAATTTCTTTTGGGCTGAGCTAAAAGCTTCAGGCCTGGCGAAAAAAGGTTTTTTTTTTCTTTGTTTCAGCTCCGAGGCAAATCTTTTTCTGTCGAGAACAGACGCAAAAAAAGTCTCTCCTTTTTATATCTTTTTCATTAAAAACTGGTCGGAGAAATTTTTGAGGGAGGGGATGGCGAGAGACAGCTGCTTGGCTCGCATCGCAGCAGGTGCTGCTATTGGCGGTGCCGTCGGCGGAGCAGTTGGTACTATCTCCTCCTCTCTATTTCAAAACCCTAAACCCTAATTTAGCCTCGTTTTCATGAGTTGGGCTTTCTAGATCTTCTGTAGCTACCATGATTGGATGAAAGTTTGGATTTTTGGAAGGGGCGCTTCTTCAATGGTGAAACGAAGTGATTAGGGTTTAGGAAGTTTGTGCTTCTATCTGTAGAGATAGAGGCTAGGTACTTTTTTCTCTGTTTTTTAATTTATTTTAAAATATTTGATCTATGTTCAACAAGATGGCTTTTTTTTCGGTCTCTTATATTTAGAACTAGTAAAACATGAAGAAATAATCAACTGCACCAGATAGATATAGAATCCATGAAAACTGTCCAGCTAAATATCAGTTGTTCTAATAGTTACAATCTTTTTCTCTTCAAAATCAAGTCAAGATTTTGTTCAATATATAGAATAGTTCCCTTTACTATCATTTATGAGCACTATTGATTTCGGTGCACGACTTTGGTACTTTATGTAAGACCAGTGAGTATGACCATACGAAGTCTCTTAAAGAGAATGCTGCTTTACTTTTCCTATACCTCACATAATGCACTTGCAGAGTTGCAGTAGTCCTTGTCATCCATCTACACCTCATTAGTTTATACAAGTTTCAACTAAGTACATATTCTCTTTATATATCTCATTAAGTAACCACGAAGCAAAATTGCTTATTCTAAAAGATGAAGGAAAAACTAAGTAATAGCATAAGTCGATAATAGTTTAATGCCTTCGAATAATGACAACACCTATGAAAGAACTGACAAACAGCTTCATGCACCTTTGTTTAACTTATTTGCTTATATAATCGTTTTAGATTAGAGTTTATAGTCTTGAAGTTCAGCCAACTGACCCTTTATGAACATTGCAACTATTAAGTCCTTAGTACTTTTCTATGATCATCCCCTCTCAACATTTTCATATATGAAAACGATAACTACATGTTAGCTCTACCTCATTGATTGTGAACTTTCTGCAATTCCAGCTTATTCTTCCAAAATTTCTTACCTTCAATCAATTATTTTCTCTAACTAACTATAAAGATCTAATTTACAACTTGTCATTTGTTTCCTTTTAAGATGGCAAATTGGCAATATGAGAAAACTTTTCAGACTTCAATGTAGTTTATAGTCCATTATCCAGGACATGCCATTGTAAGTTATCCTTACATAACATTAAGATATTTGTATCCTCATATAGGCTTAGGTTTTAAAAACAACCCTATTGGACCTTAAGTATTACTGACAATTTCAGTTTCATTTTTTTATTTACACCACCTGTTTTGATCAGATTGACTCCTAATCTTCACAATATCATTATCAAGCAAATTATTTTAGGTCCTCGCTATGCACTTGAGCATCCAGATAATTTGGAACGTGTTCCGCATTAGGATAAATCCTAATTTGAAGGACTTGATTCAATTAAACTGGATATACTTCGATATTAAGACAAGAAATAGCACTCATTACTTGAATTTACAGCAACTTGCGTGTGCTGCTGGATCTTGTTTATTTAGACCCATCATACACATATTAGCAGCACTTATAGTTGTTTCTACTTTAAACAGCTCTGAATAACTTCATTAGTTTCTTTTGTCTAGATGTGAGTAAAAATGTGCACTTACGTGTGAACTGATGGTGTGGTTTCTGATGATGTAAATCTTGACAGGTGCTGTTTACGGGACCTATGAGGCTATCAGATATAAGGTAATGCTCTTATATTTAAGCCTTATGAGCCATTAAGTTTGTAGTCTTATGATCCAATCGCTATTTTTGGTTTTGTGTGCATTATCTGCTTATATTTAGTTTCTTCTAGCTCCGTAGATTGATTCATCCTATTTGAGTTTGAAGCTGGTACTATATCACAATTATGGGGATATCTAAAATGCAGTGCATCATTCGAGCAAACATTTTGCATTCAAATAAGATACTTGTTGTCATTTTTCTGAGGTATCTAATCTCGTTGGTAGTAGGTTTATGCAAAATTTGGCTGTCAGTCCAATATCCAATTTTCCCACACAACTAGAATTCTGGCTTCTTATCAGTTATCTAGTTTATGCCTACATGACTTGTATATGGGAGCATTATTAACCAACTAATCATTCCAGCCAAGCCATATATGAGCATTATAAACCAGCTAAACATGCCAGCCAAACCATATATCCGAGTATATTTCTCATACATATTTAGTAAAGGTTCTGGTTTAGGAGATCATTGGCAAAGAAGTGTCAATTACATACCAATGTAATTGATCATGTTCAATGACATAGTCAGGTATTAGCCATGATACTTTCATGCAGGAAGTAATTGTACCAGAAGTTAGCTATACAATCAAGATTTGTACTCTTAGAATGTTGAATTTGGTATAAAATCCCCTGTGCTACCGATATGGTTAATGATGTAGAATCTATGTTACCTGAATACTTTTATCATGAAGCTGTACCTGTACATGACACCTATGAAGCACGGACACGGACACGGCGACACAGACACGACACGGACACGGACACGGCAAAACCCAAAAAAATAGGACACGGCGATACGGCTAATTTTTTTTAATATTATTATTATATATAGATTAATATTGAATTAAATTCCTATCATGCTTTGGGAATGAGTGAAATTCCACAAAGCAAATCATACGTTCCTGCTAATTCATAGCCTAATATGATCGGTCATGCTTTCAAGACATAAACTGCCCAATCAATAGGTTTGCTTTGCCTTTAACACTACTATGTACAATAGAAAATGCCTCTTTTGTCCAGTCACACATACTAACCAACTCAAAGATTTGACTTGTCAACAACCAATATTAAAACCAAAAAGAGGCATTCATAACATTTATTAGTTTGCATTGATCAAAAAAAATTCTAGACGCACAAACTTAATAACAGTTAGTTTTATATTAGTTTACATTGTAGAAAATGGTCTAATAAATAAAGAGCATGCATATGTGAACAAGTCCAGTCTTAATAACATTTATTCTTTGTATGGGAACTTAAAATATGAGCTGATTCCATTAATACAGCAGAAAAACTGAAGAAGAAAAAAAGAAAACCGAGAAAAAAGGTCAAAAACTCACATTTATTCTTTGTATGGGAACTCAAAACATAAGCTGGATCCATTAATACAGCAGAAAAAATGAAGAAAAAAAAGAAAACCAAGGAAAAAGGTCACTCACACATTTATTCTTTGCATGGGAACTCAAAATATGAACTGGCTCCATTAATAGAGCAGAAACAATGAAGAAATAAAAAGAAAACAAAAAAGAACCGATGCCTCTGAGAGAGAGAAGCCTGGGGAAGAGGAGATGTGAGAGAGAAGAGAGGGAGAGAGAGAAAAGCAGCCGAAAAAAAAGAAAACAAAAAAAAGGTCAAAAAACTTACAAACAGCCGATGCCTCTGGGTGGTCGCCGACTCGCCGCCTCTGGGTGGTCTCCGATTCGCCGCCGCGGTTAAGATGGGGGAACAACCGATGCCCTAGGATGAGAGAAGAGAGGGAGAGAGAGAAGCAGCCGCCACTCGTCGGATGAGAGAAAAGAGAGGTATCGGTCTTTGCTTTTAGGTTTTATTTCGAAACGGGTTCACAAACAGTGGGTTTTCAAACCCAATAACCGCTTCGTAACCCTCAGTCAGTGTGTCGAGAAAGAATCAGAAAAATGGCGTGTCGACGGCGTGTCGATGGCGTGTCGACGGCGTTGACCGTGTCGAGGGTGTTGACCACGTGTCCGACGCGTGTCGAACGCGTGTCCGCGTCCGACACGCGTCGGAGACGGACTCGGCGGCAGATTTGGAGAGTCGGTGCTTCATAGCATGACACTTCCCATACCCAACTCTTCTTGGATGCTCCTTAGATATGTGCATACATGATACATCTATTAGATGTGTACTCAATTATACAATACATGTTTTAATTCAAAACGCTTGTAATACACTTCTTGGGCACATATCCTATACTTTACATATATTTTTGAGATTTATTGGACAATGGCCAAGTTCATTTCAACCTTAAAAGCTATGATTTCAAAGGGTTGTTTGCTTACCTAGCTTAGAACTATGATTACAGCTCCTGTGTTTTAGCCATGTTCCCATGCCCTACTTTTTACAAATTAGCCGTGTCCCAAACCCGTACCCGTGCAACTTAGTTAGCATCTACCAAGCAAGATTATGTGGAAGAACCATTCTAGGATATTAAGCATCTGCATTCTTAATTTGTTGCACGTGTGCCAACTGTCCCCCCCCCCCACCCCCCAAATAAAAAAACAAAAAAAACTTTTTAAAGTATCTTCAACTTGAAGATTGAGGATAGGATAAATTTGAAGTTATTGTTTTAGAACCACATCGTAATTTGTTGCATTGTCATGAAGGAACAACGAATCCAGTTATCCTCAAGATCTTAATTAGTACATGATTTTAACTAATGGAATTGCAGAGTAAACATTTTTTTCTAATATATCGAACAGTCCTTTCTTGACTAGTTTGCACAGCTAGTGCATTTTGAGCTGTTTCATGTATTTCAATCTCGTAAATAAGGGAACATGTCATAAAAGTTCTGGATAAACAGCACATACTAGTTATGCTTGTGGAGAAGAAAGAATCAATAAAATTTGTTATGCATCGCCTTCATCTCTCAAGAGGCTCCATGAAAGTCCGCATGTGAAATTGGCCATGATCTTATCTTTGCCTAATGGAATATGATGCAGTCGTTATAATTGTCATTTTTCTGGAAAACGAATGGTTTTCTGAAGTTGTGGAAAATTTTGTGGTATAGTGATTTATATTCCTCCAAGATTGATATCTGATCCTGTAATTTAATCTATAGAATGCAGTCGTTATAATTGTCATTTTTCTTGAAACCAAATGGTTTTGCAAAGTTGTGGAAAATTTTGTGGTATAGTAATTTTATGTTCCTCCAAGATTGATACCTGATTGATGGGGTCTAAATGATGTCCAAAAGTTACAAGTGCACAACCAATCAAGTTATAGTATAAAAGTTATCGATCTCACGAGGAAGGTGTTGTAAGAGGTAATTAAAATCAGTTCTTATGTTATGTGCATGACAATTAGGAGTGATGGTTGAATATGATTGGGGAAGATATGATGAGTGTTGTGATTATGATCAGTGAAATTTGAGGAGAGAAAACTCAAAAAAGTGAAGATGAAAGTTTCAATGAGAAATATGAGGAATCTAGAGTTGAATCCACTAGTTAATTTCAATTATAAATTATGAACGATTATCTTTATATCATATTTTACTTTAGATTTATTAAGCATAGACTATCAAACCACTCAAGGAAAGTATAACCTATCAAATTATCATCTAAACAAAATTAATATTTATGAAAAGAACAACTAGATAGTAATTCTAAAATTTATAAACATAACCTATCAAACCACTCAAAATAAGCATAGATTATCAAATTCTTCTTCTGCCAATTAGTTCTCTAGTTGATTATTCTACCCATGATCAATTAAAGTGCAAGAGAATAATTCATAAATATAAAAAAATTAGACTAGCTTCATACAATTCTAGGGTTCCTACAAGAATTAGTTTCACATCTTTAAGGAAGAAAAACAATAAAAGAAAAGAAAGGAAAACTAATTACAAAGAAAAGAAATTATAAAAATAAATCTAACTAATTGTAAAAGAAAAGAGAAAGAAATCTAAACTATGCAAGAAAATAAATCTAAGCTACAAAGGGCAAAATAAAATGAAAACAAGAAAATAAATCTACTCTACAATACATGAATATAAATCTAAACTACTAAAAAGAAAATAAATAATTACAAGAAAATAAAAAAGAAAATAAAAGAGAAACCTTCAAATTGATCTTTATCTCCATCATCACCATCAAAAAAGAGAAAAAAATATGAAGAGGAAAAAGATTTTATTAATTGTAACAAAAGTTACAAAGTGGAAGGTCTTCTTAATCAAGAGTAACGCTCCTCTCTCGAAAAAGAAGTTACAAAAATTTTAACACTTTAATCCCTCACTATCTACCCATATTTATAGCATACAATAGTAAATGAGAGTCGTTTGATCAAAACTTAAGCCCTAAGATAATTAAGGAACAAATGAAGAAGTTTGGTGAAAAAGGAAACAAATCATGCAAATCTGGACAGCTTGGTAACGTCTGGTGTTTTGGCCATATCTCTCTAGTATCAACTCGGATTTGGCTGAATAAACATTCTACTGAAAGCTAAGAACGAGATCTACAACTTTTGTATTTATGATATCTCTGAAATCGGAACATATCATGAGCAAATATTCGTATAAAGAAGCACAATCTGCGCTGGAATTGCCATCCACATTTCTTCTTTTCTATTGGGCTTGGGCTTTGGCTTTGGCTTTGGATCTTGGTCTCTTACTTGTATCCTTCATTAATTCATGGGTTTGTTGAGAGATAATTTTTTTTACTTCATTGACCTGCAATTAAAGATAAAAACAATTATTAATGGTGTACTTATTCATGAAAAATAGATAATGATGATATAAAATTATAATAAAAATGTGATTATCACTGATCTTGTAATTTAATCTAGAATGCAGTACGTGGGGAACTGATTCTGATATGAAGCATTCTCTCTCTTAAGTTCATATCTCTAACAAATTACACTCTTATTTAATTTCAGGAGTTCCATGCATCAGCTCTTTTTCATATGCCTATTCATGAGAATGCATTTCCTGAATGGTTGTTCTAAATGTGTAGTAAATAAGAATGGGGAGTACACAAGGACTTATCACCCGTTCATAAATGAGAGATGCCTAATATCTACATGATTACAATAGCTTAAGTTTTTCGCTTGTGGTCTATGTTATCTGGGTGTTTCTAATATGGAGCCATACATGTCCCCGTACCTGACACGTGTCGTTCCCGTGTCTGACACTTAATGTTACATTAAACGCTGGGTGCTTCTAGGCGTCGGACTTGGTGTCCAGCACTTACTCGCCTAGGCGGGCGCCTAAGCGGTTTCTGGACGTTTTTTTCCTTTCTTCATTTAAGTGGTGATCGATGAGGTTTTGCTGAAGGTCGGAGAAGATAGTGGAGATGTTCATATTTGGAGGTTAATGGAGTTTGGAGGACGTGTAGGCTATGATACATAAAATCACAATTAAGGCCTACAGGGTGCAATCCACGTAAGTAGACAATGCTCTCCTAAACACTCGCAAAATCTAGATGGGCAGCCTAAATATCGTCTACGCGCTAGACGCTAGTTAGGCGGCTTAGGTACCGTCTAGGCCTAGGCGTACGCCTAAGCGGACTAGGCGGAGGTTTTTTAAAACAGTGCTGACACTTCTCGGAAACGCCTTAGGAGCATGTTTGGCAACTTTGGATTATAATCCACTTGGCTTATAATCCCAAAGTTATAAGCCAGTGGATTTAAGCTAAAATGTTTGGTAAATTTAATAGATTATAATTCATTTTCAATAGAAGAGTGTTTGGCAAATGTGTGGTTTATAAGCCATTATTATTGTTAAAATGACCAAAAAGTATCTAATGAGGTCAATATTTTAAATATCGGCCGTTAAACCGATATTATCGATGATTTATCGATTTTGGGGGCCTTCCGCTATGATAAGTTTGATTCTAAATCGGTTACGTTTTTTTATGTTTATCGCCGATAATGCGGCGATAAAGTGAATTATCAGACGATATTGTTGGCCTAAAAATCAGAATTATCGATCTTTGGTTTGAGTTTTAATTTCGGGTAACAGACACCTGTTCAATGCACTTTAAACTCGACCCAACCCACGTTTCTATCATTGGTTAGTGATCCTAAACATAATTATTTATATTTCGGTATGTTTATATTTCATTAATGGTTAGATTGTATTTTAGAATATTATATTATGCATATCACTATCCGGTAATGTCACCCCGATAAATACTACTTATCCCCGATATATCCCGATATCCGCTATCCGTTATGGATTTTGACCGTCTGATAAATCCTCGATAACCGATATTTAAAACCTTGAATGGGGTTAGGCAGAGGTAAAATGGGGCTTCAAAATTTTAGCATGTTTGGGAACGGGTCAAAGTGGCTAATAAGCCACTGAAATATGTTTGGCAACCGGCTCATATTGGCTTATAAGCCCAAAAAATTAAGCTGTCTCAACCCAGCTTATTTTTTTGTTGGCTTATAAGCTGGGTTGTTTTGACCAAGTAAATGACCAGCTTACCCCTCAACATTTAAGGTAATTCCAAAACCTATGCCCTTTTTAGTCAATTTTAACGATAATGATGGATTATAATCCACCCATTTGCCAAACACTCTCCTAATAAATGCAACTTATAATCCATTTTTTACCAAATACTTTGGTTTATAATCTACTTGGCTTATAATTCATTTAAATGGATTATAAGCCAAGTTTCCAAACATGCTCTTTGTCAAATGTCAGGAGGTATGCTAGTCTTTTTCTTGGCCAAACATTGTGGCTTATAAGTCACCAACAAATAAGCTAGGGCACCCTAGCTTATTTTTTGGTGGCTTATAAACCAAAATAATCCATTAGCCAAGCATGTCAAAGTAGAATATAAGTCAAAAAGGTGGATTATAAGCTACTTTGACCACTTGCCAAACATGTCTAAATATATACATATATTTATTAGAATGTACTTAATTAGACAATGCATGTTTAATTTAAAACATTCTTCGTATCCTACACTTCATATCCATTTTTATAACTTCTTAGATAAGAGTCGCGTTCATTTCAGCCTTAAGAGCTACAATTTAAAAGGGTCGTTTACATATATAGCTGAGAACTATGATTATATACCATGAGTTTCAACGGTGTCCCTGTACCCTACCTTCTACAAATTTGCCGTGTCCCGTACCCATATAACTTAGCTTATGGTTCTGCTTGAGCAGGAGCATATTATATCCATTGAATCCTTCTCTTTCAGGAAGATCTCCAAACATAATCTTGGATATTGATCAAACGCTTCCATATATAAGTATTCAGTTTTATCTTTACTCCGTTGCCAGTCATCACTCATGTCTTTACTCTCTGGACTATCAATTTTTGATGTTGTATTTTCAGCTGTTGTGGTTATTATGTCCCTATATAGATTAGTGATTTGAACTTTTTCATGTTTGTAATTATACTTGATGATTATTTATATTTAGGTCCCTGGATTATTGAAGATTAGACACATTGGTCAAACAACTCTGGGGAGTGCAGCAGTCTTTGGGCTCTTTTTAGGAGCTGGGAGTTTGATACATTGTGGCAAGTCTTACTGAACCAAGTTGCAGCTTTTGGGATCTCTTGTTTCCGGACGAGATCATGGGAGTTCAATTATAAACCAGTAAATCTTATCAAGCTCCTTGTATGTGTGGTTTCTTGTAAAACATGAATAATCAAAGTGTTCTTATCGAATTTTTGTTCATGTTTGTTTCCCTACATCCAATCTAGACCATGAGACTGAAATGCTCTATAGTTTTCTTGACTGTGTTGTTACCATTTGACAAATGATTCAAGATACCTCGGTTTTTGTGTTTGTCAATTTGTTGTGTAAAAGGAAGCCAGATGGGAATTTTCTGCTCATAATGTTGCCTGCGTCCAATATTTTTGTAATGTATAGCAGGCTCGACTCATAATGTACCTTCATCCAATATTTTCATAATCTATCAATCCGCGCTGCAATCTACAAAAATGAATTATTTCATTGTAGCTATTTGTCATTTGTAGAAAGGGTACATGTAGCAAGAGATCCCTGGCTGTTCTAGCGTAAAGATTAGCTTGGCAATAATTATAAACACGATTTTATGAGTTCAAGAAAGCAATGGTTTGAGATCATGGCTTGACCTACTTGTTAATCGATCATGATTTCCTCTTATTAAAATTGTACTTGCAGCATAAGTTGTTTTGTTTATATTATAGCATGTTGTAAGAAATAAAGGAACCATTTAGTGATATTGCCATTTAGCTCATGTTTAATATCAGTGTTTAAGAGACATACATACGGATACGGGGAGAACCATCTAATTCAATAATCCAATATGTTTCAGCGAATTGTGTTCAAGATGTTAGTTGTTCAGTTATACACTCTGAATCAAAATAAAGAATTAGAAAAAAAATATATCTTTCGTGTTGGTCAATTGCTCTGAATAACAATATACAGATATAGCATGCCAGTTGTCACGCACAATAACTCAATACTTCGAATACACTGTTATACAAAAGCATGGTTTTTTACACTGTTGCTTCGATCTTTTACAACACTCAATTGATAGCCTCCTCATCATCATGAATACGAGTGACATCTAACCGTGCAAAATGTTATTATACAAAGGGAAGCAACACTTTTGAAGCGCCTGAATTAGAGTGCCGAAGAAGACCGCAGGGGGACTTACCTCTTCCACTATCTGCATATTCCTCTTCATGTTAGCCATGGTTACATGTTCAAGCAAAAATATTGTAGTGACATATAATCAGTTATGGAAATTGATGATTCTGCATTTACATGAATTATATTATCACTTGTTTGAAAATAGCAAAGACATGCCGGTTTAAAGATTGATAGAGAAATAAAATGCCAAGGTTTGATAAAAAGGTTGTTGACATTTGCCAATTCGTGATGGTCATTCAGTAATATAAGTGGGAAAACATCAGTAGATGATTGGTTGGTGTTTTCATTTTTTTATAGTATAATTTCAAGAAACTACCATGAGTTTGTTGGTTATTTGGGATACCTATCACGAAAGATTTTTGTTTAATTTTACACTCATTAAGTTAGCAACTAATAAAGAATCTCCCAACAACATTAACAACTGTCCTGAAAAGAGTAATTTGCTTCTTCATATGTACTATGTACCTACGAAATGAAAGAAAACACAGGAGAATACAATACTTACGGTTGGCTTTGTCCAGAATTTGTCACATGCAAGTCACGCGACTACTTAAACTTGTTGACATATTATTTGTAAGATGTAAGGGGGTTATTTGTAAGATGAGTTTGTAGGGCTTATATAAGCCCATGTTATCTAACCAACAAGATTAGGGTTTTCTCAAAACTTCATGGTATCAGAGCCTTAGCCGCCAAACCCCTCCTCCACCCTCCACCCCGACCCTCGACGAACTCCCTCCTCCCCCCCCCCTTTCAGATCCTCAATCCCGCCCATGCTGCCCCTTCAGATCCGACGAACTAGAAGCATGATGATCTCCATGAATGTCCCAGAAACATTATGAGGGCAAGCAGTATTGACCGCAGCAGCGCTGATCAACAGAATGCACTCGAGAGTGCTAGATTAGAAGTCTCCGTGTGAGACGTTGAAGAGAGATAATGGTGGGATTCTTTCACTAAAAGTGTTTGGTTGTGTGTGCTTTGTGAAGGACAACAGGCCATCCGTCGGGAAGCTTGCCCCTAGAGCAGTAAAGTGCATCTTTGTGGGATATTCTGCTACTCAGAAGGGATATGTTTACTGGAGCCCGGTGGAGAAGAGACTATTTATGAGCATGGATGTGCACTTTCGAGAACTCGAACCATATTACACCCGGAAGGTAACCTCATCCGCTGGTGACTCGCCCGATACTGAAAGTATGAGGCGAGAGGGGGAGAATGGTAAGAGGCAGGTGAACAATGTAGAGAATAATATGGAGAAATCGATTTCTGTATCCATTCCTTGGGAGGGAGAATTGGCTGAGGAGGGGTAGGAGAATGAAGAAGAAGAGGAGAAGGAGACAAGAGGTGTTAGGCCCACGGTTCAGGGGGAGCTACTTACCTATAGTAGGAAGAGGAAACAAATTATAAGAACAGTACCTACAGTGCACTAGTACCAAGTCCCTTGCCAATGCCTGCCCCGACTCCTGAGACACGTACACCACTATCAGATTTCTCCCAAGGTGATATCATTCCTCCCACACCAATGTCTGTACGGAGGACTACTTGCAGTAATACGGGAAATCCTCCCGATAGATATGGTTGGGATCTTGCCCAGTTTGTATCATATTCTAACATCCACCCTGCACATTGAGCATTCGTTGCATCATTGGACTCTGTTATTGTACCTAACAATTGGCAGGTTGCAAAAGAGGACCCAAAATGGAAAGCTGTTATGCACGAAGAGCTAGGGGCCCTTGAGAAGAACCGCACTTGGGAATTAGTAAAACTACCAAAAGGAAAGAGAGCAGTTGGATGCAAGTGGGTCTTCACTGTGAAGCAGAATCCAGATGGACAGGTTGAGCGCTACAAGGCTCGTCTGGTGGCAAAAGGGTATAGTCAGACATATGGAATCGACTATGATGAGACTTTTGTACCGGTGGTGAAAATGAGCACTGTTCGGACCTTGATCTCTCTGGCAGTAAATGGTGGATGGAAGCTACACCAATTAGATGTGAAGAATGAATTTCTTCATGAAGATCTGGTGGAAGAGGTATACATGGAAATTCAACCAGGATTCGACACAGATCAAACAATGGGCAATGTCTGCAGATTAAAGAAGTCTCTCTATAGGCTGAAGCAGTCTCCTCGTGCTTGGTTCGACAGATTTAGGAGGGCTATGCTAAGTATGGGGTACCAGCAGATTAACGCCGATCATACTGTGTTCTTTCGATGGAATGAAGGCCACATCACCATGCTTGCGGTATATGTGGATGATGTGATTATTATAGGGGATGATGAGAAGGAGATTGCCCAACTCAAAGTGAGACTGGGTAAGGAATTCGAGGTGAAAGATCTTGGCTTGCTTCGATACTTTCTTGGAATAGAGATAGCTCGAGGAGCGGAGGGGATTGTCCTATCCCAGAGGAAGTATGCACTGGATCTTCTAAAAAAAATAAGGATGTTAGGATGTAAACCTGCAACTACACCGATCGACCAGAAGTTCAAGCTGGGTGCTGAGGCTGGAGAACCAGTTGATCGTGACAGATACCAGAGACTGGTGGGTAGGTTGATCTATTTGAGTCACACACGTCTTGATATCTCTTTTGCAGTGAGCGTGGTGAGTCACTACATGCATGATCCGAGGAAGGGTCATATGAACGCAGTGTACCAGATTCTAAAGTATTTGAAGATTACCCCCGAAAAAGGACTGATATTCAGGAAAAATGAACATATGAGCATTGAGGGTTATTGTTACTCGGATTGGGCTAGCTGTGCTGATGACAGGAGGTCCACCTCAGGATACTGTATCTTTGTAGGAGGCAACTTGGTCTTTTGGAAGAGCAAGAAGCAGTCAGTGGCGGCGAGATCAACAGCTGAAGCAGAGTATAAAGCTATGGCCTTGGGAGTTGCGGAGTTATTGTGGTTGAAGAGTATGCTGATGGAGTTGAAGCTGGATCAAGGAGCAAAGATGAAACTGTGGTGTGATAACAAGTCAGCCATCAGTATCGCCAATAACCCAGTGCAGCATGATAGAACCAAACACATCGAGATCGATAGGTTCTTCATCAAAGAGAAGTTGGACAGTGGACTACTGGAGTTAAGTCATGTTTTAACTAAAGACCAGGCAGCAGACTGTCTTACTAAGGGTCTTAGCTCAGTAGATATGATTAGAGGATGTGACAAGATGGGCTTAGTGGATATCTTTCGCCGATCTTAAGGAGGAGTGTTGACATATTATTTGTAAGATGTAAGGGGGTTATTTGTAAGATGAGTTTGTAGGGCCTATATAAGCCCATGTTATCTAATCAACAAGATTAGGGTTTTCTCAAAACTTCAAAACTAACAGAGAAGATGGAAGAAAATTTAGTTCAAATATTAAATTAAAATGATGGATTCATGACAGTTTCTATGAAGATTCATGTTACAACAACAACAACAAAGCCTTTGTCCTAACTTTTGAGGTCACTACATAATTTTATTCTTTCGTTCAATCTATCTAGGGTTACCTCCTCTTTCATTCTGATCTGTTTAAGGCTATCTCCTCCTTTGAGTTATGAAAGTTCATGTTAATTTCTTGAAATTTAGCCCTTTCTACCATTCCTCCCTTTTATTTTTTTTCTTTTATTTTCTTCCTGATTTCCTTGTTTCTTTCTTTCTCTTGAACATTTATATTGCCTTGCTACTAAAAGAGAACATGAAAGTAAGAGGAGAATTCAGACCTTTTGGTCGAGCGAGTTGTGCGCTTTACAGTTCGGACAGTCTTTCCATCTTGCATTAGTCCTTTGCTCCCCTTCAACTTCGACTTGGAGGCACCTGAAGCAGTTTAATAAGGTCTGGAACAAAATATGCATCATTTAAACAACCAGAGAGCTGTTAGTTACCTCGATGAGAAGTTTTTGGTGATTGAACCTCCAAGTCATCTACCTCGCTTTTATTAACAACACTTGAAACACCACTTTCTTCTGATAGTGTATCACCGTCTTGCAAAACAAATTCTTCAATTGTGACATTTTCCTTGCCTTCACCATCGATTATCTCACCATTCCCATGTACTGGTAAATAATGACTTATGATTCATGTAAGCAAATAACAAACAACAGCGGTCGAGTAGAAAATACTATCAAGTAGTGATCAAGCAATACCGATGAATTTGGAAAATATTATCTAGGAAACTATATTTGCAATGGGAATCATGTAAAGATATACTTGATGAATAACTCTGGTGTGTTGTGGGCTCTTCCCTTGTCATGTTAGATGTTTTCCAAAAAACTCTTATCCTGTGACACGCTTCTTTATTCTCAATATAGAAAATGTTCCACTTGCAAATGAGAATGTTACATACAATATGCTAGATTTCTCTGAGAACCAGGTCATAGAATACCGCTTCAAATAGGAGAGCTATGGTTCTCAATAGATACTTAGGTCAATCATATCATAAACTAATATTCTTCATGCAGGTGATGCCATAAGCAAGTTTTTTGTTCCAGAAGGGAACTAATGGTGAGAAAAAAGAAAATAAAGGTGGCATTTCTTTCATTATAATTCTAAAAATATAATCATATAAAGATTTTTCGTGAGAAAAAAGGTCAAACTTGTAGAGTTTAGAATTTTAATTAAGTACCTTCAGTACTATTTTCATCCATCTCCTTTTCTGCAGTGCTCTTCTTGGTTGTTACAATGCCCTTCAGAGTACCAAGTCTCTGTTGGTGAACCTGGGCATTTCTAGCAGTCGCTTCTTGTTCTTTTTTCTCCACGTGGATCTTGTTAAGCTTCTCCTCAAATTCTTCAATGCAAGATTTGAGTTCTGGTTTGGCAAACTTCTTGCACTGATTTAAGAAGATACGGTAGGTGAGAAGAATAGGTACAGTTGTTGGGGATTTCTGTACTAAAAAAGTGCCATATGACGATTTAGCGTAGGCATTAAGCAGCTAATAACAAATCGACCTTCTAGTTCTCAGCATTACAGGGTCTAAATGCAAAATCAAATATGACAACATATGTGTAACTTTGTTAATTGCTACCTTGCTGATAATGACTCTGAAGTAATCCATCACAGAATCTTCACACAGAGCATGCTCATATGTTTTGAAAGAGTCAATGAGTTTTTTCAGTCCCTTCTCACTAAAGGTTAGCTGGGAAAGGCAATAAGCAATATATTCCCACTGCCTAATATCTGCAACAAAAGAACAAACTAGAAATAAGAATGGAGCTATTCTGCAGGAAAAAATAGCGCAGTAGAAAAACTGAGGACAAATAAAATCAAATCTAAACAATTATATAACATGACTGAATTTAACCATTACTACTATAAGTTAAGCCCATGAATAAAGATAATATAATACATATTTATATCTTGTCAATTAGAAACAAACAGAGGCCTTTTTGAAGAATCTTCTTTCTTTAGACAAGATCACCAGTGATTTTTCAGATATCTTATTGTGGGTAAAATGTCTGCAGTTCATAAGATATCCAGAAACCCTCAGAACAAAAGATAACTACATGCTTCATTTTAACTTTATTGATTTTAACCCCAAATGTCCTTACAGAATTGTAATTGGTTTGCTGAAGTGCAATCTTTTATAGTATTTCAAAAAAGAAAAAAGGATAGCCAGATATTTTTCTGAATCGTTCAGTTAGCGCATATGCATGATTTGTGCATGTCAAATAGTTCATTGAAAAATATATGTTCTCTTTGTTTTCTTTTAAGTTTTTGTAAACTCCCTATTTCATACAACAGGCAGTGTTAGAGTGAAAAAATCAGCAAGCCAAGTTCCAAGAATTAAAGGCCATCATATGACAAAAAGTGGAGAGAACAAATTAACAAAAGCAGAACTACTGAAATTAATCAGTAACGGGTAAACAATGATAAGGATCTATCGTTGGCTGTTTGGCTGGGTAACCATCAACCAAAAAGCCTAAATCCCAACCCCTTAGATACAATTGCTCACAAACACACATCGGGATGAAGCCATATTTGGGTATCCAAGAGCCATTTTGGACTAGAAGTCAATACACATAACTATTCATAGGGGTTCCCAAACAGACCGGAAATGGTTCAAAGCCCTACCCAGAACCAGGGCCAGGCCTAGGTTCGGGTCTTGGCCGGATGCAAGCCGGGTACCAAGTCGGCATGCTTTTTATTTTATTGGATTAAAAATTGTGTTTTTAAAAAAATCAATATAAATTTATTTTTTGTAATTTTTTGGATTAATTTTTTTTAATTGTTGCAAACTTTTGTGAAAAATAACTAAGAAATTTTTAAAAAGATTTAACTTATAAGTATTATTAGTATATACTTACATATCAACATATATGTTTTATATACAAGTATCACATATTCACATAATGTACATGCTTATATATATATATATATATATATATATATATATATATATA
>BQKN01000607.1:103962-123341 GCA_022839385.1 Asparagus kiusianus
AATCCGTGAGTATAACGGATTACTTTCAGATTGAGAGTTGAGAGAACCGGAAACTGTTCTCAAGAGTTTGTACTTCTCAGATTACTCTTTCATAATAAAGAAGGTCGTCGTTGTCCCGTGGATGTAGGCACATTACCGAACAACGTGTATCTTGTCTATTTGCTGTTACTGATTGCTAGACTCTTACTTTTACTTGCAAGTACCAACTAGATTCGAGCGTGTTTCGGTTTGAAAAAACTACATATACTTAGAGGTATATATATAAATATACAATAATAATAAAAACCACATCAAATATAACACAAAATTAGTTTGGCTATTCGGTAGGCTTTAAATCTCCCATAGAGATGACCATGGTTCGAACCTCAAAATAACCAATTTTAACTATATTTTTAAAATAAATATGTATATATGCTACACAAATAGTTTTTTAACTTTATTTAATTTCATTTTTAAGGGTAAAGTTGTACTTCTCTCTACCATCTTCTTCCTTACAGTTGCAAGATCAACTGTTTCACAATCTCTCGAGAGAGAAAAAATCTAAACGATGAAGATGGTCGAATTCCATTGTGGAGCTGTTAATTTCTGATTAGTAAATTGGTGGAGGATCTAGTTGGATTAAAAGGAATAGATAGTTGTTACTTGGGTTCCAAAGAAAAAATATCCAAAGCATTGTTCTCTTGGAAAAAAATCTAACTCATTGACAAAGCATCAACTTAAACATTGCACAGCCAATTTCTTCTCCTATAGATCCGCCTCAGCGGTGATGACGAGAACGATATCCTTACCTCCGCTAGTGAGAGTCAGAGAAAGATAGGCCCTATGAGGCAGACGACGTCGGCCAGTCCTCCACTGCAGTTCCGTTGACACTCAAGAATCGCAAGGCAAACAAATGAGATGAAAACTAATAATGACAATGATAGCTTGGAAAGTTCATATCGTTCGCTGGACTTCACACGCTCAATTATGATCCCTCGGGAGATGAGGCAGTTGAGGTTGCACTCATTGTCACATTTGAGTGGACGACACAGGAATTTGGGGCTGGATGAAAAGGTAATGGACAAACTAATTGGTTTCTGAAACTGACCTTCAGAGTTGAACAAATATCAAAGTCGGGTTTGGAAGTTTGAAAACCACTCTCAACGTTTTAAACGGAAATACTAAGAGCAGAAATTATGGTAAGTATTTACAAATTGTGCCATCTATACTACAAATCTATTTTTGGAGTATCGAAACTGTTGGCTTGTATAAATTAGTTGGCTCAGTGTATACACAACCAGGGGAAATGTGAAGTGTTTGGCTGTAGATGGATTTGGAGAGAGTTGCAGTTGCCTCTTCCCTTCCTCTTTCTTTTGTATAAAACATGGGGTTCCACTTTTCAGGCTTCAAGTTGTGGCTTTGTAGTGTGTGTAAGTGAGTCTCTTAAAGTCTCCTGATTATAGATTAACAAATTCTCTATCTTGTTTGCAGTCTTCATCTAAGGATATGGGCAAATCCTGACCATGCCATGCAAAATGTGTTGTCTGTGATCGCGCTTATCTGCATTTGATCTCTGCTTCATTCTGTAAGCCATCCCCCCAAAAAAAAAATCTCCTTTTTTCTATAAAGTATGGGGTTCCACTTTTTAGGTTTCAAGTTGTGGCTTTCGTAGCGTTTGTAAGAGAGACTCTTAAAGTCTCCTGCTTATAGATTAACAAATTCTCTATCTTGTTTGCAGTCTTCATCTAAGGATATGAGCAAATCCTGACCATGCCATGCAAAATGTGTTGCCTGTGATCGCGCTTATCTGCATTTGATCTCTGCTTCATTCCGTAAGCCATGCCTCCCCCCCCCCCCCCACCCCACCCCAAAACCACGAAAAAAACAACACACAAGTTACAGTGGCCTTTTCTTTTTCTCCTGGGTTTGGTATCCTTTTGTTGCAGCACATTTTATGTCATGTTGGTGCTTTGTACCTCTTCAATGGTACATTTGAAAATGGAAACACAAGAAATTGATACTAATTCCTTGTGTGCAAAAAATGGGACATTTAAAAGTACAATTATTTCCCACAACTTTCACTACAATTAGGAGTTTGCAGCAGTGCAAACATCAAAGCTACACAAGTAATAAGTATGTAAAGATCAGGAATTATATCAATAGGAAACTGTACCAGTCACTCCATTGAACCGATTGCACAGCTTTTCTACAAGTGCTTCCATTTGTTTGTCCTATCAAAGATCCAGGCAAAAAAAAAATAATTTGAATGACAAGTGAGAGAAAATTCCTGATCTATTAGGGTAAGCCTCATTACCTTCTTGATAGAATTTATTAGGAATTGCATAATGTTGCAGAAAGCTTCCTCTTTAAGATTTTGGCTTGACAATCTTCCCAGGATATCTGGAAGTAAATTATAAATCGGATTGCTGCCTGCAGGATCATAAAATGGATCAAAGACAAGGATCAAAGTATTATACACCCAAACTTTAACTGGAATAATCATTTTACCTTTTTTAGACAGCTCATGGAAGAAAAGTTTGGCAAGACTTGATATTCTTGCATCCTTATCTTCTATACAAATTGCCATCTCATTTATGTATCCTTTCACCTGATTAAATAACAACCACAATCAAAAGCCTCGAAACTAAAATGAGTTTAGTCAGCAAACCGTACCTTCATCATGTCATTTAATATGAGATGAGAAAGAACCAGAACAGCATTTTTCCTAACAGATATGGAAGGATCTCGCAGACGAGCGTACATATTTTCAGTCCAGGGTTCTAAGAGGTTTGGAAAACGAGCAGCCAAGTCACCAAGAGCCACTGTGCAGTTGGATCGAACAGTTTCTGATGGCGCATTCTCCAGAACAGTGAACAAAAGTTGAAGATTTGCTTCGCTGAAATTTGTTCACGTAACTTTCATCAGTTTCATAAACCAGAAGGGATGGTACAATTTGCCTATGACTTACCAAAAGTCTGCATCAATGATCATTAGTTTACAGAGAGCAAGCATTGCAGAAGCCTGAAGTTGTGGAAACTGGAATATAGAATTAAAGTATGAGTTTAGAAAATGGACCGGAAATGAGGTAGATGACAAGATAGCAGGCAACCAAGTAAAAATATGTACTGCTACAAAACAAAAGAAAATCTCAACTATGCATGCATTGATCACCTTTTGCATCAAATTAAAGTTTCTACATAGCTTTGAGAGAAACGGAGCACAATGACCAACGATATTCATGTCCGTCATATGACCACATACAATCTCTTTCTCGGCCCTTTCAGAAAGTGTATCAATTATCACATCCTCAGATATACTAACGCCCAGCTCAGCATTTATACCTTGCCCCTGTCAAACTCAAAAGTATAAAATTTTACTTTATTTTCTTGAAACTTAATCCAGTTCTGTCCATGTGATCAACAACATGAAATTTATAAACCCAAATAGATTGCTATTTGAAAAGTAGGAATCTGCCTCGTTAATCTCACCTCAGTTGCTTCATTTGTATCATCACTACTAGGAAGAGATTCAAGCCTTGACCTTTCTTTTTTGGATTTCTGTTTCCGGATTTTCTTAATGCAAGACTCAATATAAACCAACTGATTCAGTGCAATATGGCTTATAATGAAGAGAAATCTACTGAGCTTTGCTGCTGGCACTACAGAAACATAGTCGGTTTCCTCACCTTGTCCAGTGGGGACTTCATCATTTCCGGCACAACCAAATACAGAACTTAAAGATTTTTTCACAATATCAGCTGCAAATACTTCAGGGGTCGGATGTATGGAGTAAATGGTGCTGATGGCTTTGTCAACAGCAGCATACCAAACATTCTCTGGAAGCCAAAAGCCAGTAATTAAATTCTGAAGACACCCAAAAACTCTGCTTCCACTGCATCTCACTTTTTGCTTATCCTCCTCCGACAATCTTTCTAGAGCAATGCATGCTGTTCTTGCAAGCAATGGTTCCTCCTTAGCCCTCCGCCCGAAACCAATATCAATAATATCTTGCAAGTGAGAACTCAAAATGCCAGGAGATGATTTTGCTGCCATACAGAGAACTAACAAGGCTCCTCGACTTTGGACAGCAACAACCCCACTAATGTTAAAGCTAAAGAAATCCCATAAGGCTGATATCTGCGGGGGGAATCATTTGCAAGCAATAAGAATCAATTTCACCATGGCATGGGAGAAACGTAATTTTGTATATTATATACATGACATGCATTTTTGATGTGTAGAAACAAACATGATACAAGTGTGGATTTTTGTGTGAGTATATCTACAACATCTAGCATCAACGACCATCAGCCTAGGCTCATGAGTCATGTCAGATATATCAGACAAACATACTACACAATCGAATGGACATTGATGGATAACTACGATGTTCGACTGTTTAGATTTTAGACTTTATATTTGTCTTGTCGTGAATAATTAATTTCTTTCTTCTTCTAGTAGTTAGCTCTTTACACTTTGAAAAAATTGTCAATTTGTCATATGTTTAACCTTGCCTATTTTTTCTTTACCTATCTTTCTGCTGCTTTGCCAGGATTTTTGTTGTTCTTATATTTTTTTTTCCAAATCTTCAACGCAGTGTTTAGTTCCATGTTAGACTGGAACTGGGACTTCAATGTCCCAGGACTTCAATCAAGTCCCATGTTTGGTTCTCCAGGGAGTAGGACATGGGTGGAATTAGGACTTTCCTCTAATCCCCAAATTGATAGTAGGAAGTTCCACCAACCTCCAGTATTGGGAACATGGAAACCAACGTGACCAACCTTATGCCTTCCCCACACCACTGATATATTATAGCATTATTATATAATATGTTAAAGTAGGGTTTCAAAACTTTCAGAGGGTTGTTTGAATGGTTTTTAGGATGGGGCTGCTTACAATTTTTTGGGGGGTGCTATTTATAATTTTCAAAAGTTTGAAGGGGATGTTTGTTAAATTTTCATGGGGCTATTTTTAAATTTCAAGAAATTTGTCCCTTGGCTCTCATTTGTCTGCTTTTCTACATGGGTCATGTTTATGGTTGAACAACTCAAGGGCCTAATTTCCGTTCAGCTGGGAAGCTAGATCGAATGATAAGGGCTGCAGTTAGGATTAACCTATTAGGGTTATCTATCAAGTAATGTTTTAGAAAGCGCTAGGTGTTTTCGGGTGCTAGCGCCTGGCACGCAAGCACCTAGACAGACACTTAAGTAGCACATAGACGTTTTTAACATCAATATAGGAAGGATTGTTTTTGAAGATTCAAATAATATCCTCACTGTTTTACTTGAGACGGACTTGGACGTAGAGTTTTGATCGGTACATTTTAACATGGATTACTCTCTTCAACCATTACTATGCTTAAGTGAGCAATATACCTCTTGTGAACATGGTACTGTCCGCATAAGCAGCTCGTTCTCCCCAGGCACTCCTGAGACTAAGATGATCAGCCTAAATACCGCTTAGGTTTAAGAGGTCGCCTAGATAGGTGCCCATACCACTTTTTAAAACAATACCATTAAGTATCATGGCCATTAAAAGAAGCTAACCAAAACCTTGTTCACATGGTGGGTGTGGATGTGTGCGTATGTGTGTACACTCGCGCATGCCCAAATTTATTTTAGTGTTGCAAATATCCATGATACAGATGGATTAGACTGATACATTTAGAACCATATTTAAAAACTTCATGTTTGAGTTAATGAGTGCAAATATTCTAACTTGTCTCCATCTAACTCTTTTTTAAATATTGGAGTAAATTCCTACTTATTTTGTTCCCTAGAGCAAACTCACACTTAAAAGTGAATGCACGTGAGACCCTCCTAAAACCAATTTATGTTAGTGCAAACATTTCTTTATCAGTGTGGATTTGAATGATCTCAAACTGAACTCAAACTTGAAACTGAATGGATGTGATACAAACCTAAGACCAAATGTTGGTTTAAGGTCTTCTCTTAAACATCTTACAAGTCCATTATGCTTTGCTCCATCTTGATAAGGGATAAGATAACATCAAGTACATTTGGTGTTGAGAAGTATTTTCATAAAAATGAAAAACTACCATTTAGTTAACTTATCTATGTGAACCTACTCAACTTAGAGCGACAATAACAGTGTAGTACCACCTAAAACAAACTAGTGAACTTAATATAGATAGTGGGGCTCCTTTTCCTATCATAGGATGTACATATACAATTTTACATGACAATGTTTTAATGATCTAAAATCTGACAATGGCTCATGGAACCTCACCTCCTTTGGGATGATGGGAAACTCCAAGTACCACTGAAGACTCCATTCTAGTCCAACACTATTCTTAGAATTACTTCATGAAGCGATGCCAAAAGATGCAATCAACGAAAAGATGTGAACGACTGAGGCAACATTTGGAGGATGGACTAGACATATCAAAAAGAGAACTTAAATTAAAAAAAGTGAATGAATCAGTACTTTCTTCTACAGCTTTTGATTTCCCTTAACTAGTTAACCGCCTCAATTTTTTGATGGATTTTCCAAGTAAAGCACCGGAATTAGACCCACACGATTCCTACTTTATTCAACGATGAAATTGCATCTTCTTGTAAACCATCTTTCAAGAATGAGGAATCACTGCTGATATATGACAATGGGGGGAAAAACTTTATTCACTTTCTCCTTTTAAGTGCTTATCAGTTATCTTATTTAGAGTCTATGCTAGGCCGGCGGCATAAAACAAGAATTATTAAAAGTACGAGTATATTACCAAATGGTCAATAGAAAAATGATCTCTTATAACCAAGGTTTTAAATGTTGAATATCGGGTTCATGTCAGACGACTAAAATTCATGTTGGATAGTGAAAATCGAGGATATATCAGGGAACATTAAAAAATATCAGATTGTCATATTAGATATGTGCATATGTGTAATATAAATATCATAAATGAATCTAAACATATTTAATAAATTGTATTGTCTAAACATATAAAATAGTAAATAACTTATGATGCTTAGGGTTGATGTTGAAGGAAAGAGGAGAGAAAAGAGTAGTTTGTTAAGAAGAGAGAAGATCACAAGATATTAATGTCAATAGAATAGCTCGGAGAAGAGACTAATGAGATGTCGAAGGAAAGAGAGAGAAAAGGAGCAACGAAAATGACTTTGGCTTTTTTTTCAATTTCCCTAACTTATTGGGTTTTGTCTTTGGAAGCAATATTAAGGCAATTAGGAAATTAAACTCAAACCTGATTAGATGAACCTAACAAAAAATAGTTAATTTTTTAGACTGAAAAATTAGTTGACATAGCCAACTTGTCCCCCTATATATCCAACCGACATATCTGACATGTCCCTTGATATATCCGACATGAACCCTGAAAGCGCAATACGCTCTGAAAAATTCCATATCATGTCGGTTAGCCCCTAGATCTGACATAGCGGCTGACAGGTCTAACAAGGCAGCCGACATTTAAAACATCGCTTATAACCATGTTAGTTCATGATCCTTCTTCAAGATTTATGAGAAATAACGAGGAAGTTTCAAAGGAGGAAGAGAGAAGAGGGGTACCATGTTAGTTGAAATTTCCCCTTTGGACACCAAATTATTTATTAGACTTTCCAAAGCTGCAAGATCACCAATACTAGAGTCAATGACAAGGCTCAACAAATTTCTGGCAGTTTCCGCTGGATTTTTTCTGATATAAATATTTATGAATGCACTCTCCACAGCTTCATAAATAGATTTGTCCTGAGAAAATACCTGTAATCTCCAAGAAATGCACATCAGTTTCATACTGTGTAATACATTATATCTAATATTACTAGAAACTGCTAGCTTCATATTGTATAGTTGTTCAATAAAGTTTTACCAGGGGAAGCATTTTACGAAGGCATTCTTCTGAACCATCAATCTGAAACTGTCTGCATCTCATCAACAAAAGAATTGTGTTCTCCACATCAGTAGCCGAAGAGGAAGCTAATAGTTGAACCAGAGTTGTCATTATAGAAGTTATGCATCTTGAGAACTGTAATCCAGACTCAAGGGATGCGACCAGAGCCCTAACCTGTTCCAAATTGCCAATATCTGGAACAGTAGAATCCTGCGCTTGACTTGAAGACAAACAACTATCACTGACACTTTCATTCTGCAGTTCTGCAGCTTGCTCATGAACCTTGCTGCCCTCAGAATCATCCTCCTGTGGCGTTCCACCAGGCTCCATTCCTTTCAATTTCTGTTTGTACTTTTCCAATGTTGCCTCAAAAGCAGCAACACGGAGTTGTGGTCCAAATGGATTATGTTGTAACATTGTGATGAGTAGATTCAATGCCGATTTCCTCACCATCGCACTCTTATCCTCCAGTCGCCCTGAAGCTACTGTTGCCACCTCATTCCACAACCCAATCGAAATAGCATGTTCCTCACACAACTCTGCCCACACCTGGAGTACCCGACTCCTTGTGTATGCTGACACATCCCTGCACCTCTCAATCAAGATTTCAAGCATAGCATGCTTTCCACGTAACCTCAGAGACTTCGAGCTCACATCTCCTTCCACATCCTTGAAAGCCTTTGCAACCAACTTTCCCAAGACCCCAACAAGCGCATTTCTAATCTTATATGATTCTCCACCAAAATGCGGGACTAAGACACCAACATTGGTGGAGACTAACTTAGGTGAATGATCAGCAAGCTCCACGAGAAATCTCCCAATGTTCTCTGCTCCAACTCCATCCCTTACATAGTCTTTGGGATCAGTCCTACCAATATCACGGATAAGAGCAATAGCTAGGCTCCCATCACCGTACTTCTTCTCTGCTCCGCTGACTGTTTCAGCAATGTGGGGGACAGTGAAATCAAACTTATATATCAAGTGAAGGATGGATGCACAAGTTTGGTCAGTTTGATGGTACTTTGTTGCTATCGTTCCTATGATTCGACCAAGGCTATCTCTTGTGGTAGCATCCCTTAGTAAGGACTGGTTCTCATACAACGTGAAAGTGCACCTGCAGGGAAATTTGGTAAGTAGGGAGGTCAAGATGTTTGATATTGGTCCATAGTTGGTACGAATTTACTTGGAGATGAAGGACAGATAGCTCTGATCGATATTGCTAGAGCCAAAGAGAAGCGAGAGATTGATCTCTAGAGAATTAGCAATTAGGTTGATTATCCGGCTCCTATGTGACTCCCAATTCCATGAATTCGTAGAATTCTTCTTGCGAGCTTGAGAAGCTGCCTAAAACCAGGAATAAAACCTTGATAATTCTAACAAAAATATTGAAGTACAACATTCTGTAACCAAGCATGACCAAAACTTGTCTGAAAATTAGAGGTTTGAGAGTTCAGCATGATTTGAAATATACTGCCCCCAGATTATGCCACGTTCAGCTAGAATACCCCAAACTTGATACAGTAGAATTGGAGGGTAAATTAACAACCATCTAGATTTGGGGTATATTTGCAGCTATGCTTAACCTGGCGGCATATAGGCAAAAGCAAACGTACCTAAATCAAGCGGGCAAAAGAAAATTCCTTCTAAAAACTAGTTTTTTTTTTCAAATAAGAAAAGCTCTTACCTTTGAGCTCACAGTAGCCCCTTGGCTCGCCGAATCCTCAGCAAGCACAATAGTAAGAAGAAAATATGTATAAATCTTAAGCGCATTCCGATGAGAGGCAATCCTCGCTGCAATCTCAGCCCCACTGGACCCCACCGCTTCCCCCTCCACCTCCTGAAGCGGGACCCGTGACAGCGAATCCACATTTGGAAGCAAGACGCTAAGATTGGATCTTAGGTTTTCAACAAAATTGAACTTTGACGATGTGCTTAAGAAAGAAAAGCCCTTGACGAGTGAGTACACTCGATCGAAAACATCCTGCTCCTCCACACAGAAGAGCTCCTTGTCGGAGAGATCGAAGGCAAGGCCTGGAAATTTAGGGTTAGGGTTAGGGTTTGTGGAAGGGAATTGGGGGCTTTGAAGTGGAAAAGGCTTTACCTTTGACGAGCTCTTCGAGGTCGGGGGGGCGAAGAGAGGAGGCGTCGATGGGGGACGCGGCGTAGAGGCGGTGGTCATCGGGGAATTCTTCGAGGGATTTGAGCTCCGATGGGAAAAGAAATGGAGGAGCCATTGGATTCTAGAGAAAGAGAGTGGGGAAATTATTTTTTGGGAGGAGAATTGGGGAAGGGATTTCAAAATGAAGAGAGGAGAGAGAGGAGCGGGAAGATGAAAATTGTTTTGGGCTGTGGGCACTGTTTTGGTTCCAGGCCGACAAGAGCCCAAATTGACCCACAGGAACATTTACTGGGTCGAGTATGAGGCCCAAGATGCTTTTTCGCTTTTCTCAATAAAATTAATTTTATTACGTCATAAAATCTTGGGGAAAATGTATTTAGGCCCCAAAAAAATAAAGGGGATGTGCCCTAGCCCCTCATATTTTTTCCCTTACTCTTTAACCCCAAAAATCAAAAACAATTTGTGCAGCCTCCTTTTCACACTCTCCCAGAAAATCATTCTAAAAAAACCCGAAAATACCCCTTCCCTTATCTTCTTCTTCTTCTTCCCCTCCTCCTCCTCCTCTGAGGCTTCCTCCTCCTCCTCTCAATCTCCTCCCCCTCCCCCCTCCCTCTTTCTCTCGCTTCTCTTGTCACGCTCAAAGCCCAAGCCTCAGGATCCCCAGCTCCAAAACCCTAACCCCAACCCCAACCCCAAATCCCCATCATCAACCTCCTTCTCCCTCTCCCTCAACATCTGGCCTCCCACCCAGCGCACTCGCGACGCCGTCACCGCTCGCCTCGTCGAAACCCATGTAAAGCATATTTTTTTCACAAGGATGATAGATAGTTGTTAAGCTTTGGGAACCAAGATGCCTGCTTCAAAACTGGGTACTAGGTGCTTTCTAGAATTTGTAAAACGTGAACCAGTTTCCAGCAGCAGCATAGATCAAACACATTCCACCATGATCTTGAAATGTCCTAAACGTAGAGATCTCATGTGAGTACTCCAAGCAGTTTTTAAACCTGCAGTCCCCAGTCCACTTATGTGACAAGTAACTTAACCATTTTGGGTTGAAGCTCTAAACTCCACTCTCTAGATGTTCTCTAAGGGATCTCACACCCTGAACTCTAATCTGCTGCTGTTAAACCTGTAGTGTCCAGTTATCATAAAACTTACGTGACAAGTAGCTTAACCATCTTGAGTAAGTCGTAAACTCCACTCTCTACATGTTCTCTAAATAATCTCACAGGAATCTCACACCCTCTTCTCCATAGAACCACACACCCTCATCCGTAATCTGCTGCTGTTGTCAAAATCCATTTTTATATCGCTAATCGACGCCTTATCACAAAGCTAATAGACAGCCCTTCACTGAGAATTTTGGTAGACCACAAGCCCAGAAAGTGTGTCAGGCCATTAGTAACTATTTAAAGTAAACATTTAACAGACCAAACCCCACCATTACTGATGTGGTTTCTGTATCAAACCATAGGTTTGCTGACAGAAAGCACAGGAAATTGTCCATACCTAAGATGACGCAATCAATCCACCATTGAGACTTGGCTTTGCTCTCCTTCCACAAATCTAGGTTTATAAGGCAAACAACATAAACACCACAAATCAGAAAGCATGTGACGGCGTAGCGCTTGGCGAGGACGGAGGAAGGGCAGGTAGGGTTTCGACGAGGCGAGCGGTGATGGCGTTGCGAGTGTGCTGGGTGGGAGGTCAGATGTTGAGGGAGAGGGAGAAGGAGGTTGATGATGGGGATTTGGGGTTGGGGTTGGGGTTGGGTTTGGGGTTTTGGAGCTGGGAATCCTGGGGCGTGGGTTTTGAGCGTGAGAAGAGAAGCGAGAGAAAGAGGGAGGGGGAGGGGGAGGAGATTGAGAGGAGGAGGAGGAAGCCTCAGAGGAGGAGGAGGGAAAGAAGAAGAAGAAGATAAGGAAATGGGTATTTTTGGGTTTTTTTAGAATGATTTTCTGGGAGGGTGTGAAAAGGAGGTTGCACAAATTGTTTTTGATTTTTGGGGTTAAAGAGTAAGGGGAAAAATATGAGGGGCTAGGGCACATCCCCTTTATTTTTTGGGGGCCTAAATGCATTTTTCCCTAAAATCTTCTACGGAAACGCTTCTAAACTTTTTTTTCCAACATGGAACTAGATACTTTTCATGGTTAAGTTTGACAAGACCAATGAACTTCGGGATTGTTTGCGCAAAACCGTTGTGAAATTTGAAAATGGGAGAAAACTCCCTCTAACGTTGGGGATTTTCACAAAATACTTCTCAATTTTCAAAAAAATTCACCTCAACTTTGTGCCAGATTTCATTCTAGGATTTGTCGCAGCAGAGAGGTTAGAGGAAAACAAAAAAGGATAAGAGCGGTGATAATTGTACACGAGTTATACCATTCTTGTACTCCTACACACAAAAAAGGGATCTTTTTCTTAAATTGCAAAAATAAATTATGAGTTGCAACGAACCCACTTCTTTGTGTGTAAGAGCACAGGAGTAGCGCAACTCTTATAAAAACTTACCATTTTCCAAAGAATAAGTTCGAGGCAGATGTTCTATGGCTATAGTGAGAGGGAGCTATTATTCAAAAATTGATATTTTGAGTTTGGAACTTTTGCAAAGTCAATGAGGATTTTGTGAAACTGGCCAATGGGAAAACAAGAAGAAGATGTGAAAAGGGTAATTATCAACCGTGACTGCAAAATATGAAAGCTGAAGTTGCGAAAAGAGTAAAACAATGCTTTGCATAAATTTATAAATTTGCCTCTTGCACCCAATAGATCTAGCAAAGGCTGGAAAACAATAATATCAGTGAAATTCTTTAAATACATCGAGATATACTAACGTACAAAGTGATCATCAGACTGTAAGCACACACTACTTCTAACTCAAAAACAACAAGAAGACAACATCTTAGCTCTCTTGTATATATTTTTGTTGAAATATTAATAGGTTTAGGGGGTTATTTGTAAGTTGTAGGGGCCTATATAAGCTCATGTTATCTCATCAATAAGATTAGGGTTTCATATATTTTCTACTTGGTATCAGAGCCTCCACCCAAACCCTAGGGCCGGGCGGCCGGGGGGCGCCCCCCGCGCGTTGTCTCCCCCCCCCACTCGGAGCAACCCCCCTGCCCCCCCTCGCTGTCCCCCCCCCGGCCTCGGAGAAACCCCCTGCTGCCCCCCCCCCTCGCAGCCCCCGCCGGCAGCCCCCCTCCCCCCGCGGTCTCGAAACTCCCCCCCACCCGCTAAACCCTAATCCTATGATTTGTAGCTTGGATACCCTCAACATCTCAGTCATAGAACTGATGAGAGGAGCTTGTTCGATTCCCTCGACATTTCAGTCCTCGAACTGATGAGAGGAAGAGTGTATATCTCACGGTGTTGAGATATATCACTGTCGATTCTTGTTTCCTTTGAGAAACAAGAATTTAGTTGAGATCCTACTCTTGTTGTGCAGCAGAAGTGCTGCCGAATTTTTCACAACAAGGGAATGAGAACAGGTAGTTAATCTAAAGCCTGATCGATAGAGGAGATCATCAAGAAGTTGAACCCCGCGGAGGTCTCAACTTTGATGCAGTTGATGAAGTTGTCGGCCGGTGAGAGTGCGACAAGGATACCAAAAAAGTTGGAGCTCCCACCCATCGATCTGAAGCTTGATAGACCAGCTACTTACCTAAGTTGGTCACGACGGGTGAGATACACTCTTGTAGGAAGGAACCTGGAGGGGTACTTGACAGGAGAGATGACAGAGCCGGCTGAAGGCTCAGCTAGAAGAGATGAGTGGAAATCCACTCATATGTTGGTGTACATCTGGCTCCTCAACTCATTAGTCCAGTCAATCGTCGCCACAGTAGATGGCATCGGGAAGGTGATGGATGTCTGGGAGAAGTTGAGGAGGACCTATGATGGGGTGGGAAACAACCTAAGGGTGTTCCAGATCAAGGGAGAAATCGACACCACAGTTCAAGGGGAGAGGACTATCCAGGGGTATGCCACAGAGCTGGAGCGCATGTGGATGGATTATGATCACTTCTCACCTCGGGCCAGCTGCAAGGACCCGGAGTGTAAGGAGCGAAAGGTCTTTCTACAGGAGAGGACTATGATGTTTCTCAAGGGGCTGGCATCGGAGTTTGCTCAGAGGACTGCATTGCTGCTAGCTCAGCCAAAGATTTCCACACTTGAAGAGCCAGTCTCGACCATGATTCAGGAGGAGACTCGCATTAAGCTACAGGTAGGGACAGGTGGACTTTCGGTGGTGAAGTCAGCACTGACAGCTTTCAACCCTGGCAACACTGGATCCAATGGGAAGACTCGGTAGTGCTACAACTACGGTGAAGTGAGTCATTTAAGACATGCTTGCACCAATCCACCTAAGGAAGGAGATTCGGGTGGACGTGGACAGTTCGGAGGTCGTGGTCGTGGCCGTGGGGGTCGACGAGGTGGAAGAGGAGGAGGCAACCGGGCGAATCTGATGATAGCAGAGAGAGAGAGGAAGCAGCTGAGGTGGTCTTTACCGAGGAGGATCATGCGCTCCTGGAGATACTCAGGAGGAAGCAAAGAGTAGCAGGAAATGGAGGCAGGAGGAGTGGGACCAAGGAGGCATTCACTTCGTTCTTCGCTAGAGGAACACTGTTACTTATGCTCATCCGACCAAAGGTACTGATGACATACATGCTCTTACTTCGATGTCCCCCGATAGATCATTAGATTGGATAGTCGACTTCGGCGCGTTTTGACACGTGACAGGTAATGCTAGTGAGTTCTCATCATATACCCACCTAGCATCGGTTGATAGTATCCAAATAGCTGATGGCACATTTCAGCCAATGGTTGGTAAGGGTACTGTCAATTGTACAGATTTTATAACTTTGTCCAATGTTTTGCATGCTCCCTCTTTTCCAGTTAATCTTTTGTCCATTAGTGCTATCATACTCCAACTAAAATGCATTGTTTCTTTTGACATTCCCAAGGTGATCTTCTAGGAGAAGGGGACAGGGCGGAGACCCGGGACTGACACATGGCGTAATTGACTGTGGTACCTGGATCGTGAAGGGTTGGACTTAACATTAGTATCTATGGTAGAGAGAGCAGGAGTAGGATCTGAGATGAGTGTTGAGAGTATGTTGATGCTTCATCACCAGCGTTTGGGACACTCATCCTTTAATGTTTTAAGTAGGTTGTATCCATCTCTATTTGAGAAAGCAAATAAGCAGAACCTTGTGTGCGATGCATGTGAGTTTGGAAAGCTTACTAGAAGTTCTTATGTAAGTTCTGGTCATAGCAGTTCTCGTGCATTTGACCTGATATATTCAGATGTTTGGGGGCCTTGTTCCACAAGTTCTATGAATGGATACAAGTATTTTGTTACCTTTATTGATTGTTTCTCTCGCGTTACTTGGTTATACTTGATGAAAAATAAGAGTGAAGTGTTTGGTTGCTTCCAAAACTTTCATAGGTATGCTTAGACTCAATACGGCGCTATGGTGAAGGTATTAAGATCTGATAATGGGACAGAGTATACTAACAAAGCATTTGGAGAATACTTGTCAGCTCAGGGAATACAGCACCAGACTACATGCTCATACACACCAGCTCAGAATGGGGTAGCGAAAAGGAAGAATAAACATCTTTTAAAGGTTGCTAGAAGTATGATGATCTCCATGAATGTCCCAGAAACATTATGGGGACAAGCAGTGTTGACCACAGTAGCACTGATCAACAGAATGCCCTCGAGAGTGCTGGATTAGAAGTCTCAGTGTGAGACGTTAAAGGGAGATAATGGTGGACTTCTTCCACTCAAGGTGTTTGGCTGTGTGTGCTTTGTGAAGGACAATAGGCCATCTATCGGGAAGCTTGCCCCAAGAGCGGTGAAGTGCATCTTTGTGGGATATTCTGCTACTCAGAAGGGATATGTTTGTTGGAGCCCGGTGGAGAAGAAGCTGTTTGTGAGCATGGATGTGCACTTTTGAAAACTCGAGCCATATTACACCCGGAAGGTATATGCATCCGTTAGTAACTCACCCGATACTAGTAGTATGAGGCGAGAGGGGGAGAATGGTGAGATCCCAGTGAATAATGTGGAGAAATCAATTTCTGTATCGATTCCTTGTGAAGGAGAATTAGTTGAGGAGGAGCAGGAGAATGAAGAAGAAGAGAATGAGATAAGAGGTGTTAGGCCCACGGCTCATGGGGAGCTATTTACCTATAGTAGGAAGGGAAAAAAAATTACGGGAACAGTACCTACAGTGTCACTGGTGCCAAGTCCCTTGCCAATGCCTGTCCCCACTCCTAAGACACCTACACCACCACCAGATTCCTCCCAAGATGATATCATTCCTCTATTTACTCCTCCTACACCAATATCAGTACGGAGGACTACTCGCAGCAATGCGGGAATATCTCCTGATAGATATGGTTGAGATCTTGCCCAGTTTGTATCATATTCTAACATCCACCATGTACATGGGGCATTCATTACATCATTGGACTCTGTTACTGTACCTAACAACTGACAGGTTGCTAAGAAGGACCCAAAGTAGAAAGCGGCTATGCACGAGGAGCTAGGGGCTCTTGAGAAGAACCGCACTTGGGAGTTAGTAAAACTACCAGAAGGAAAGAGAGCAGTTGGATGCAAGTGGGTCTTTACGGTGAAGCAGAATCCAAATGGTCAGGTTGAGCGTTACAAGGCTCGTCTGGTGGCAAAAGGGTATAGTCTGACATATGTCATCGACTATGATAAGACCTTTGCACTGGTGACAAAGATGAGCACTGTTAGGACATTGATCTCTCTAGCAGTAAATAGTGAATGGAAGCTACACCAACTAGATGTGAAGAATGCATTTCTTCATGGAGATCTAATGGAAGAGGTATACATGGAGATATCACTAGGATTCGACACAGATCAGACAACGAGCAAGGTCTGCAGATTGAAGAAGTCTCTCTATGGGCTAAAGCAGTCTCCTCGTGCTTGGTTCGATAGATTCAGGAGGGCTATGATAGGTATGGGGTACCAACAGATTAACGCCGATCATACCGTGTTTTTTCGACGGAGTGGAGGCCACATTATCATGCTTACGATATATGTGGATGATATGATTATTACAGGGGATGATGAGAAGGAGATTGCCCAACTCAAAGTGAGACTGGGTAAGGAATTCGAGGTAAAAGATCTTGGCTTGCTTCGGTACTTTCTTGGAATAGAGATAGCTCGAGAAGCGGAGGGGATTGTCCTATTCTAAAGAAAGTATGCACCGGATCTTCTTAAAGAGACATGGATGTTAGGGTGCAAACATGCAACTACACCGACCGATCAGAAGTTCAAACTGGGTGCTGAGGCTGGAGAGCCAGTTGATCATGACAGATACCAAAGGCTGGTGGGCAGATTGATCTATTTGAGTCACACACGTCCCGATATCTCTTTTGCAGTGAGCATGGTGAGCCGCTACATGCATGATCCGAGGAAGGGTCATATGGACGCAGCGTACCAAATCCTAAGGTATTTAAAGAGTTCTCCAGAAAAAGGGCTGATATTTAGGAAGAATGAACATGTGAGCATTGAGGGTTACTGTGACTATGATTGAGCTAGCTGTGCTGATGACATGAGATCCACCTCAGGATACTGTATCTTTATAGGAGGCAACTTGGTCTCATGGAAGAGCAAGAAGCAGACAGTGGTGGCAAGATCAACAGCTAAAACAGAGTATAGAGCTATGGCCTTGGGAGTTGCGGAATTGTTGTAGTTGAAGAGCATGCTGGTGGAGCTGAAGCTGGATCAAGGAGTAAAGATGAAGCTGTGGTGTGATAACAAGTCAACCATCAGTATCGCCAACAACCCAGTATAGCATGATAGAACCAAACACATCGAGATCGATAGGTTCTTCATCAAAGAAAAGTTGGACAATGGACTACTGGAGTTAAGTCATGTTCCAACTAAGGACCAGGCAGCAGATTGTCTGACTAAGGGACTTAACTCAGTAGATATGATTAGAAGATGTGACAAGATGAGCTTAGTAGATATCTTTCGCCCATCTTGAGGAGGAGTGTTGAAATATTAATAGCTTTAGGGGGTTATTTGTAAGTTGTAGGGGCCTATATAAGCCCATGTTATCTCATTAATAAGATTAGGGTTTCATATATTTTTTACTATTTTCCTGATGCTGGATGAGCTGATCTCTTTCTGAACCAAAATGGGGGAAATGAGGCATTGTAATCTCAAAGAGCTATTGCTAGCTCATCTCAAGTGGTTCGTGTCGAAGAATCTTGACTTGATCAAGTCATCAACAAAAATGTCAAAGTGTACCGGAGTCCTCTCATAGACCTACCTCTGACCAGGCGTCGGTTTAATTGCAACTCTTCTCTTTCAATCTACACCTTCAACTTCTACGAGTTCGACGGAAGATATATCTTTCAAGTGAAGGCACAATGTTCTATTCAACTTCGCATGGTTTTCGTATAGACGGTAAATTTATCTCTTAATGAATTTGTCGAATTTGGTGATGTTTTTCCTATTTCTTCTCCCTAATATACTAGAATATCGAATATTGATGAAGAACAACTTGGCAGGGTGATTTGTACATGCAATTAACCATTTTTAGCCTACTACACCTTCTATGGAAATGATCTGGTGCTCGAGTAGTGGTGAGGGATAAATTTTTCTCACGAGGAATGCTTTTCTTTCAGTGAAAGGCACACCAAGATTCGTCGTTTTGATCTACTAAGGAATCAACACCACTGAGAGGAAGCTAAACTATCTTGAAGACAGACATATATATACTGTTATTGATTGTTTCAAGCACGAAATTAGCGTTGAGAAAAGGAAAAATAAACCGCACAAACGATAGGCTTTGTACAAACCCCTTTATTAGCACCAATCTCCAAAAGTTCATGATACTTTCATCATTAGTCTCGTTCACAAATTTTTTTTGTAGTTTATGGGTTTTTCCAGGCACTCATCAAAGTTTACATTACTTTTGTGCAAAATCCCTCAAAGGCCATGGTAGTCTTGTGAAACTTATCCTAAAAACAATAAATAAAAAGTCGAGTTTTGCTACAGGTACCCAAAATATGGGACCAATTGAGGAGGACAAGTGATGTGTCCATCTCCTATTGGATAATGAGTTATCACTAATGATGACTAACTTTTATCCAATAAGAGGGGGACATCTCACTTGCCCCCCTATCGGTCTCATATTTTGGATCATTGAGGAATTTTTCTTTGAAAATACTCCTAGAAACTCCAACAATCAAAATGTGAATACGTGTGAACGGAGGTATAGGGGACGGGGTTATGTTCAAAATTTCAAATTACCCTTCACTTCAACAAGGTAAACAAGGAAGCATACGGTGAAGCAATGGGGGACATTTCCAACCCAAGCAACAAAAAACACGCAGGTAACGCAAATAGAGAAGCGATATGTTTCCCTCTTCA
>BQKN01000607.1:123741-153047 GCA_022839385.1 Asparagus kiusianus
TCAAGTGATTCTGCCCATCTTCATCTTTCAACGCCGACGCGAACCTTCATTATCATGCACATTCAATTCTTTTGTCTTGAGATTCAGCCACCGCCAGTTTTCACGAGTCACGACGCTACCATCTCCGTCAATCTTGCAGTCCTTGTGCCTCTTCAGCTTCAGGATCAATCTGGGCCGAGAGCTACGACCCGGCCCGGTATCAGGCGGAGGAGAGACGCTAGGGTTTTGTAAGGCTTTGGGGCTAGGGTTTAGTGGGGTACTAGGGTCAGGGTCTGGGGGGAGAGAAAACCGATTGGGGAGGGGGGATTCGCAAATTTCGCCGGCGAGGAGGAGCTTGTGGAGGTAGTAGGGGAGGAGGCGGGAGTGGGCCCAGGGGAGGGACTCGTAGTGGGCCCTGATGTAGGCCGAGATTGAGGATTCCGTGGACCCTTGGTCCTCGCCTAAAGCCCTAATTGCACATTGCACCATCTGCAATAAAAAGAGAAGGGGGGGATAAAAGGAGGGGGAAAAAACAAGAAACTGAGGGTGTAATTTGAAAAAGAATATGATGGGGGCGTACCTCGGAGTACGGTGGGTGATCTGGGGTGGGTCTTCTTCTTCGTTGGGATGAGAGCTCCATTGGAGCTTGAACTCGATTGCAGAGAGATTCTCTGTCAATGGCTGCTCTGGTAACTGCTTTTAGTTTTTTTTTTTCCTTCCTAAAATGGATTACAGAAATTTGAAAACAGCTTGTGTTTAGGCTAGTTTAGGGGATTTTTTAAGCTTCCGTGTTTTTACTTGCTACCCAAGTTTCATCCCTCAAATCTTCAATGTTTGCATATTAGTCCCACAGAGGTTCAAAATTGCTCATTTGCTCCTCAAATCTTGGACGATCTTGCAAATTGGTCCCTCCATGTTGAGAGCATCTCCAACAGCTTCCCCAAAAATTTCTCCAAAATGGGGAATCAAATGTCATATTCCCCAAATTATTTTTGCTCCAACTCCAACAGCTTCCCCATTTTGAAGAATCATGCATTTATTATAATAATAAAAATATTCTACATCTTTTACTAATAAATAATAAATTATTTATTATTTTGAAGAATCCCCATTTTGACCAAATTATTTATTATTATAATAAGGAGATGGAGTTGTTTTTTGTGGGTTGAGTCTAGAAGAACGTGAAAAAGTGCTTCCCCAAATATTTGGAGAATGCTGCAGATTTGGGGAAGGCTCTCTATTTTTTCTCTCCTATCCCCATTTTGGGGAATGAGATGGGGAATCTGTTGGACCAAAAAAAGCTCAAAATTCTCCAAATTTGAGAATACCAAGAAGATGGGGAAGCTGTTGGAGATGCTCTGACAGTGCGCATCAGCTTATGCTTCGTGAACAGGAAAAAATAAATGCATTATCTTGCTTTTTCCCCCCTTTATTTGGGGGGAGAAAAACGACAACAAGGTCTCTACAAGCTGCAGACCTACGCAATAAAACTAATCGGTTGCCCTCCAACCTTCTCCCAAATAATACAATATGATGCGCGATCTTATTTGCATCTCGAAGGAATATATGAAACTCAAAATCTTTATTCTTAAAACTTTTGAACAATTCTCAAGCAACCCTATTCAATCACACGAAAAATGAAATCCAGCCTCCTTTGCAAATTTGAAACCCTTAACAATAGCCAGACTTCAGTGTGCTCCGTCTTAATTGCTTGAATTGCAAATACCCACAAAACCTCCCTTAACTATTGGAATTGAACATGAACATCAACTTGTGTGTCGTGGACAAATAATAATAATAAATCAACGAGTTATTTTGTCGGTTTGCTTTTCAAAATTATTGTAATAGGAATACTATATATATGTACCTTTAACCATTTTTTGTTAAAAAAAATAAAAATAATTAGGACTGAGGATGAAATAAACATCCTCTTTGAATGAGGGTAGAATGAAGGGGAGAGAAAGGGAAACAAAAAAGTTGTACTTCATTTGAAGCATTTTTAAGGGAACCTATATGATTTGATTCCCCCCTCCACATTGAGATGCAAATAGAGGTGAAGAAATTTGCACCATCGTGATTTGAATCAAACAGCTAATAAATTGTTCATCTTTATTTCTTTTATTAACCTCCGAAATGTTATATTTATATTATATTTTCCTTTTTCTTTTTCCCCCTTTTCGACTTGCCCTTTCCCAATTTCACTCCTCTTATTTTCCATTCCCTTCTATTAACAAACCAATTTAAAGGTTAAATTTAGAATTGTAATGGTTTGGAGAAGAAATTCAAAAATACATAGGGGCATATACATGGGGAAAACCATGACAATTTTAAAGGTTTAATTGATTTAAGGGCCCATTTTGAAAGGGTCCAAAATAAAGCAGACTCGGCTCTAGTTGGGCCTGTCTTAATCGTACTCCGCCCAAGCCCTCAACGTTCAATGACGCCCCAGAATGAAATCTCAGCTTCTCGTAAACGCCAGTCGGCAGGCAGCTAGCTTCTTGTGAGATTTGGATCCTCTACTAATGAAAGCTTTCTAATATCTCCTAATAAGGAGATCCTAGCATTTCTATCCTTTCATTTTGATCATGACATTTCATTTTGCCATTCATACTTGTGAGCCTCCTCTCAACTCTTCACAATTCTCATCAAGGGTTCGTTTAGTTGGTTTCTTAAAAACCAAGAAATGGAAATTGGGTATGGAAAATAATAAAATATTATTTTCATCTATTTTCATCCCTAAAACTCACGCACATTATCTAATAATATGGTGACAACTCATCTCATCTCCTTTCTTACTTTTAATAACTAACCAAACACAAGAAATGAGACTCACATCCATCTTATCTCATATAATATCATCTTTAAAAATTACTCACATCATCTAATCATCTAATAATATAGTGGCAACTCATGTCATCTTATTAAAATTTCTTTTCCATCCATTTCCTTAAAAAAACAAGGAAATTGATTTCCTTGAGTATGAGTCGCATCATCCAATAACATAATGACAATTTATCTCATCTCTTAGTTTTAAGAATGAACCAACACAAGAAAACAACCTAAACAAGGAATATGTTTCTTATAATTCATTTCCTTATTTTTTTAGCCAACCAAACAACCTCAAAACAAGATTTTTTAAAAAACCACTCACATCATCCAATAATATGATGATAATCTCATATCATCTTCTTTTTTACTTTTAAAAAAATCAACCAAACACAAGAAATAACATATTATAGAAAATCAATTTATTATTCTTTGATTTCCTTCTATTCCCCCCCCCCCCCCAAACGAACAACCCCTATTAGAATTATGGGGTGTTTGGTTCAATTTCTATAAATTATAGGAAATATTTTTCACCCAAAATAAAATTTCCTTGTATTTCTTAAAAAATTTATAAGAAATTTTTTGAGAAGTCAAAAAGTAACAATTTTTTAATTTTTATACTTTGATTGGTTGGTTCAAAACAAGAAAATGACTCATAACTTTATAGAAAATCGGTATGAGACGGGTTTTGTTGATTAAATAAGGAAGGTGTCAGATTTCCTGCTGATTTCCTCTCATTTTGACAGGAAATTGTTTTGTGTAAAATTTGATAGTTTTTGATATTTTATAGAAAATATTTTTATAATTTTTTTGTTAAACTAAACACAATTTACAAAAATCTATAAAAAATTTTTAATTACAAAATTATTATTGTCAAATATTTTAAGAAATTTTTTTTTAAAAAAATGTGCATCCACACAGCCCCTCAGTAGAGATCCAACTTCTTCTTGTCACCCAACCGCTTTTCTTTTCCCGAGATATTTGTCTCCCTCTCTCTCGCGCGTTAGTTTCTTGCCTCCTAAGTCTATTCATTATTAAAAAAAAAAAAAAACCCTAACCCTTTAATCCTTCGAAATCAATCGATCGGAAATCATCACCAATCAATCATGGACGCGGCCATCGGAAAGTTCTTCGACTCCGTCGGCTCCTTCTTCACCGGCGGCGACAACATCCCCTGGTGCGATCGCGACATCATCGCTGTAAGCAACTAAACCGTAGATCTATCCTTTTTCGATTCAGTACGATTGATTGTTTAATTTGAGTAGAATAATGTCGACGGTATGAACTGCTTCTATCTAATTGCTGAAAGGAGAGATTTTTGTTAATATTATTCTCGAATCATATTGTATTGGGGGAATATTCTATAAGTTTCTTGGAAAACACTGTAATCTTTAATTAGTGTCCGCGTTTAACCCATTGCGGGTTAGCTGGACGGTTTTGAGGATCCGACATGGCTCCCACGGTCTGGGGTTAAATTCTGGGGTGGGCTATTTAATTTAAAAAAGAAATGAATTAGCGTTGCATTTTGACTAATTATGGTAAGTCCTAAAAGCATTCTTGGAAAGAAGGCTTGTGTGTTTTGAGGAAAGGGGAATTGTGGTAACAGATCCCTTGAGGGCAAAAAAGTTCAAAGAGTCTTAGATTCATGCGGTAATTAAAAAAAAAGTTCAGCTGTAATAAGTGGCAAACCTGCATAATACGAGGGGTGTATCCATTATATAAAAATATTGCACAAGTTTTAGATATCTAACCCAGTAAGCCATTCTTTGCTGATCATTTGAGAAGTGGGTTAGAAGTTATAACTAATTAATTTGTGATATTTGGTGCAACAACATTGTAGATAAGATGAACAATTTGGGTGCCTTAAATATGATCAATTTGTTAGTTATAGCTGCCCCTTATGGCAGTTAAGTGATATGACATCTTAGGTCCTTTTTTCTCCATATATTTTAGCTCTTTGGACTTCTTGAAAGGTGAACAGATAAGTTTTTTTTTTTTAAATTTCAGTCTATATTTTTGGATTCCGACAGATCCTAGAAATAATTCGTTTGAATGAAATCACTTGCTTGAGAATTGAGATTGAGATGCTATCAGTAAGCCTTCTAGTCATTGATATCTTCAGCGATAAGATCAGTTTGTATTTGATTACAATGGTATAGTTGTTATTCTCGTCTGCAAATGGTGTTGGTTTGATAATAATTGAATATATGGGGTTCATTTATTTTCAAGAGATAAGCCGAGGGGCATTCATATAAATATTTTCATAACATGAAGAACCGAAAGATTAGTAAACAATATGTTGCAGCTGCTGTTTTTTTCATAACATGCCGACATTTATCTCTTCTCATTCATTCATTATGATAATTCTGGCAGCATTTACACATATTAGAATTAGAAAGTTAGCATGCATGTTGGAGGTCAGGAGACTAAGTGACATTAAAAGGTAAACCATAATATTGATGCAGGGTAAAGATCGGATAACCCTAATGGTTAGATAAAAACAGATAACCCTAATTGTCAGGTAAAGATCGGATAATCCTAACATTCAGTACAAACTCACATCAGTTTACGTAAGAATTCTTCCTCAGGGCAAGATAACCTAGGTACTTCTCCAACAAAACAGTTAATTTGCTACTTGTGCTGCTAACTTTATTGTTGAATTTGTTGTGAATGCCCCCTTTGAAGCTTGGTCAAGACAAATTTGTCCCCGAACCACTGTTAGCATTAAGCAGTAAGAATCTCTATAGTTTTTTTATCAGGGTTTTAGGAATTGAGCAGAAAATTCCTCCCGATTGCTTTCATGATGTCAAAAGATAGCCTGTGGCTGTAGATTGTAAGCTTGTTATAAATTCTTTTTGCAAGTTATTGGTGTTTTTGTTTCTTCGTATTTTATTTCTGTCTCATGTTAATGGCTGGAGAGAAGCATTACATTATCCATTAGGCTGCTACTTGTTTGGCCATTTATCTTGCACGTATTTATGCAGACATTCCTTTTCCAATGTGTGCAGGGCTGCGAGAGAGAGGTTGCTGAAAGCGGAAGCACAGAGAGTAAGAACGACAGCCTCATGAGGTTGTCGTGGGCTCTTGTTCATTCCAGACAACCAGAAGATGTGAATCGTGGAATAGCCATGCTTGAAGGTGAAACATAATTCGGCACTATAGTTCAGTTTTTTTCTTAGCATTGTTATGTTATATCATAGTATTATGCTTATGCTCATTTTTGGAAATTTCTGCTGTTTCAGCCTCATTGGATAGTTCCAACAGCCCCCTGCAAATGAGAGAGAAGCTTTATCTTTTGGCTGTTGGACATTATAGAAATGGGGACTATCCAAGAAGTAGACAGCTTTTGGAAAGGTGCTTGGAGGTAGAATCAAACTATATGTTATCAGTAGTTAATTCGGATCGTATCTACCTGGTTAATGAAATCACGTGCATGTCTTATCACTTATGAATGATTGATGGATGAGGTACACCATATCTGGAGTATTTTATTTGATAATGGAGTGGGCTTTTTGTGCAAACTTAGTCTACAATGTGCAATCCTCTGAAATGTTGTTACTGTCATATTCCAGAGCAGCAGAAGTTTCCGATTGATTGAAATAGTCTCGGGTAGCTTAAAAAAAGTACGCTAAAGTAGATGCACGTGTATTGCATGTGGTTAAATATTTATTATTTTTTGGGTCTATTTCTTACTTAATTCGGTTGTAAAATATTTCTTTTATTTCCATGCATAAAAGTAAAATAATTTATTATCTATATACCTATATAGTTAATCAAAAGTATTCAAGTTACCATGACCAAAGTCTAAATTACATGGTCAATATGCATTTAGTACAATTTACAATAAATACTACATGAAAATCAAAATCTTTTTATGAAAAAATATAACTTTTATGCAAATCATTTTATTCTCACCGCAATCCTGTGTTATCTTATAATTTGCACAAATTCATAGTATAATATTCTAATTTTTGTACCATACACAATTTAATAATCTAGTAATTTCCTCTTTAATGTGATGTCCCATGAGCCTAATTGACTCTTTAAGGAAAATTATATACAAATATCATGAATTTTTTTTATGAAAAATTTCCAAAGTAATATATTTATAACCTATCTGTTTATGTTCTGGATTGTCAAAGTTAGCAAGCTATGAAATGACGAATTGATATATTTCATGCTATTATGTACCCTTTTCTTAGTAGAGTAACTTTTTATTTTTTAAGGCATAAAATTGTTTTATAGCTAACTTTGACTATTTCATGTAATTGAAGATATGCTCATGTCTCTAAATTATTTTTATTTTTTTGCTTTTTAAATGAGTATCATATTTCTCTTTATTTAAGTGTCCTTCCCTATCCCATTTGATTACTCTTGTAATTTAGAACTTTTATAGCTTAATTGCGTCAGCTATACCATCTATCAGGGCTCATCTCTATTTCTTAGTACTTAGTGGCTAGTTGTATTCTGATGGGATGTAGTTATTCTAATTCAAGTCTGTCAAAATAATTGCTAGGGCGAGTGACCCTAGATCTTTTGAAATGATATATAGTGAACATCTCATAATCAAAATATTAGAAAACTCAAACGATGCATATTTGAGTAATTTTACTTACATAATTATTTTAATTAACATACTTATTGAACATCTCAAAGGCTCACAATTGGTGAAGAACCTAAATACTTTAAAATGGTACATATTGAACATCTCATAATAAAAAATCAGAAAAACTTAAATGTGTGGCTAAAACTAATTTATACCTCTTCTCGCATGTGTCTACAAAGTATAATATTGGAAAAGACAAAAATGTTTTAAATGGAATACATTAAATTAGAATATAGTTGTAAATTAAGAGTCCTTATTTGAGTAATTTTACACACATGAATCTTTTTAATTAACATACCTATTGAACATTTCAAAAGCCTAAATATCCACATTTCACTTTTCAAACTACCTTTTCCATCCATTAAAAGAATAAAAAAACCTTGCACTAAGTTGGTTGCTTATAACAAGATGCTACATCTTTTCCTATTTGATATAGTAAATTATTAAGCAAATAATATATTTCATGTTTAGTGTAGATAATTATGTGGACAAAGGACAAAGTATACTATTTTTAAAGGCTAAATATCAGAAAACTCACCTTAACTTTGGATGATAATTAGATAACCGCACATAACTTTCAAAATATTAGAATATCCAGTTAGTTTAGGGATTATCAGAAAACCACTTTAACATTTAGATCTTATTAGAAAACTTTGCTAATGCGATAAATTTAGGGGGATTTTATGCAAAAATCTCAAAGTTGATGGGGTTTTCTGATAAAATCTAAAAGTTAAAGGAGGGTTTGTGATAATCACCGCTCAAGGGGATTTTCTGATATTATCAAGGTTATCGATAGTGTTGATGTTAAATAATCAAACAGTCAAATATATGTGATGAGTGAGGTTGATGAGGGGCCGCTCCTTTCTCCGAATATCTGATTTTGAGTTGAGTAGCTTTCAGCATGCACAAATAGCAACTCGTGAGAGGACGGGGTTTGGTTCCCCCGTGGTACCTTCGACGATCAAGTCAGTTGATGAACTTGAGTGGGGAAAATGAAGAACTACATGAGTTTTTTAGTGTCATGCAGTATAATTTACAGATATTGCTTAAAAGGTTAGATCAATAGTCTAAAAGTCAAAGTTTTTTTTATGTTAGAATAGTACCTTTATTTATAGTGATGTTGAAATGGTATAATGGTGACTCCGGCCGAGCACAAGATGGCGGTAAATAGGTATGGACTGAAGGCTGCGTCAGCACCTACTTTACACGTGTCGGTCGGGGAGTGGAGGAGAGATCACCTCAGCATTTAATGTGAAGTGATCGGGAGCATGGCAGTGTCGACGTGGTCCGATGAGTTATAAAGACTATCGGGGCTAGAGGCATGATGGCGTCTGCCAAGTATTAAATGCGATGCTGATACGTTATCAGTGGGAGAGGCTCGAGGTTGAAGTCGTCCTTTAGTTTGGCCGAGAAGTAACGCCGTTCGAGTCGATCCCGTGGGGAATCGAATAACTGGTCGAGTAGGCTCGAAGTGAGTCGTCTTCGACAAGAGGATCGACAAATACCGTCCTTCGAGTCGACACAAGAAGACGTCAACTCGGCGAGTCGGCTAAGTTGGGATTTTTGCTGGTCTTGACCGTCAATTTGATTGGGGTATTGCATGTAGAAGTACATCTGTCCGTTGTTGGCAAAGGATTACACTTTGACGATTGCAAACACCATAACAGATAGTGGATAGTGTCGCATGGCGGTGAGATATCACTAAGGCTATTTGTGATTATTACGGTAAAAAAAGCAAAGTCAAATAGCGGTTTAATTTAGATATGTATAAAATAATAAAAAATTTAAAAATTTTTAGAAAATTTAAAAGTGCATATTTGACGACTTTAAGGGATCCAAAACGTGAAATAGATATGTAACCGTCACATAATACCGAAGACGATTGGAGGAGTCAAATAGTCGTCGTTTTTGAGAAAATGCGCTGAGCGATGAGAGGACTAAAGTAGGAGGGCTCATAGCGAGAGGAGGTGAGAGGATGTGTTGAGGGAGGTGCCGAGCGGGAATATGCAGGAAATCACGGGAGGTGGTGAGATGTAGTGGTTATTGGTCGGGTTTAATTTAAAAAAAACCTCAAACCACTTTTAAATAGCGATCAAAAAGCAGATTTTGCCTGTAATCGTCGCTATTCACTGCTATGACGTGCTATTAGCTGCTTTTGTGAGTGGAAAACGCATATTCCACAACATGTCACCGCTATTAGCGATAGCGTAGCGGGAAGGGACTGCTAACGCTATTAGTGCCACTATTATGACGCTATTTACCGCTATTTATAATAGTGGATTAGTTTTAGAAAACCCCCTCTACTATTTTAATATGAGAAAATCACCTCAAGTTTAAGCATATTGTAGATAACCCTCATCATTTATGAAAATTTGAGATAACCCCTTGAATTTTCCTCACTTAACCCCCCCTCAAATGTAGGGTGTGTCTAAGAAAACCTCCCTCAGCTATTTTAATTTGAGAAACCCCCTCATGTTTGAGCTTATTATAGATAATCTACCACAAGTTTGAAAACTTAAGAAATCCCCATGAACTCTTCTCACTTTACACCCTGATGAAAACTAACATTTTTATCCTGATAATCCAATTAGTTTTACGTTTTTTCACTTAACCCTAATATTGTTTGGCAAAAAACCCCAAATACCGGATGTTTATAACTTTAAGATTTTTTTAGAAGTTTGCTTGTAATTATTAAAAATTTCCAGAGGTTGATTGTAATTTTTAGAATTTGGATTTGTTTCTAATTTTTAGATTTTTCAAGGGCTTGTTTGTACTTTTTTATATTTTTTGGGATTTTTTTGTAATTTACTTGAGGTTTGTAATTTTCTAATTTAAAGGGTATGTGTATGATTTTAAAGATTTCAAGGGGGCTATTTACAATTCAAAATTTTTTAGGATATTATTTTTCATATTTAATTTTATTAGATTTTTTGTAATTTTAATATTTTTCGTGTGTTTGTTTGAAAATTTGAATATTTGGGAGTTGTTTGTAATTTTTAAACTTTAAAGGGCGTTGTTTGTACTATTACATCTTGAATAGGTTGTTTGTAATTTATCAATTTTTCATGGGTCGTTTATAATTTTAGAATGCTAAAAGTATTTTTTGAAATTTAGATTTTCCAAGGGTTTTGATTTGCAATTTCATGAAATCTCAAAATATATATGCGGGTAAATTTCACTAATCCTCCAACAAGTTTACTATTTAGAACTAAATCTTAAATATCTTTAAAATTCTCACTAAACTTCTATAAATTTTGCCAAAAAAACCCTCAAAGCTAACATCATTAGTTCATATGTAAGCAAATGACCAAATTAAACCCAATTAACCTAATAAGTTTATGTTTTTTCACTTCAACCCCAATAACTTTTGGCAAAAACCGAAAAAATGGATGTTTATAATTTTTAGATTTTTAGAGATTGCTTGTAATTATTAGAATATTCAGGAGGCTGATTATATTTTTTGGATTTTAAAGGGGTTTATTTCCAATTTTTAAATTTTCGGGTGGTTGTTTATACTTTTTATATTTTTTGTGTTTTTTTGTAATCTTTTCAAGGTTCCTTTGTAGTTTTCTAATATGTGTGTGTGTGTGTGTGGGGGGGGGGGGGGTTATTTGTAATTAAAAATATTTTAGGATTATATCTATCATATTTTACTTTTTGTGGGATTTTTTGTAATTTTCATATTTTTTGTGTGTTTTATTTAAATTTTTGAATTTTTAGGAGTTGTTTGTCATTTTCAAATTGGGGTTTGTTTGTATTTTTTGGATTTTTAAGAAGTTGTGTGTAATTTATGAATTTTTTGTGGTTAATTCATAGTTTTAAGAGGATTTTTTAATTTTAATATTTTAAAGGTTTTTTTACAACTTCAGATTTTTTTAAGGGGCTACATTTTTTTCAATGGTTTATCCTGATTTGATTTATTTGTGGGTCTTTTGTAATTTTTAGGAATTTAAATAGGGTTGTTTATAGCTGTTAAAATTTTCTACGTGTTATTTGTAATTTCATATTTTTTAGCTAGATATTTATAAGTTTTCATATTTTTAGGGTTGTTTATATATTTATTGGTTAAATTGGAAATAAGAACTATTTGAGGGGTATACACTTTTCTTGATGGTTAATTTCAGCTAATGTAAAATTTTGGAGTAATGGCATTTTAGGGGTTAAGTGCGAAAAATCAAAACGTTTAAGGTGTTGTCTAAAATTATCAAACTCACCAAGGATTTAATGAGAATTGCAAATATTTTGGGAGTTTAATGCTCAAATTAAAGTTATGAGAGGTTTATTATATTTTACTTTTTAAAATAAGTATGGAGGGACACATTATAATTTTTTAGAATTTTTTAATTGTGGATAGTTCAATTTGTTTAGAATTAACAAAAGTTTAATTATTAGAATTTTATGCTTTTTTCTAGATAGAATTCTCTAATTGTGGATATGAATGATTTTAACATAATGAGAATTCTTAGGAAGATAAAGTTAGTTGGACATGCGTCATATTCTAATATGATAGACAATTAGTTTCATTGTTTGTCAAATTTTGGTTAAAGATTTTACCTTTAAATTATTTGAATATATATTATTAATTAGGATAAGATCAGAATATTTATAAGGGTAATATTTATTGACCATGAAAAAATTTTCTCACTCGCACTTTTTTAAGAAGTATGATATATATATATATGAACGTGGGGGGGCCCTCGCCCCATCCTTTTTTTCCCACGCTGCGCCCACGAGTTCGTGGGTGCTGTGAACGTGGGGGGACCCACGTGCTTCCACCCCTCTTTCCCACGCCTACGACGAGTATGTCCCATCCTCGTGTTCGTGAGCCGCCTGCCAGCCCACGACGAGCGTGATTTTCTTCGCGAGCGCGAGATTTTTTCTGGAGCCTTGTCCGATGCTTCCTTGCCTATAAATAGAGAGGAAGTGAGAAGAGAATGTGTGGGGAAAAATCAGAATTTGAGAGGAAAAGAAAGAGAGGAAAAGAGAACTTGTAATTGTTTGGTATTCTTCTCATAGTGAAACCCTCTTCTCGTGGACGTTGGCAAGTTTGTCGAACCACGTAAATCTCGTGTTTGTATTGTCTTAACTGTGAGTTGTCATTGCTTGTAGGTTCCTTCGACATTTCAGTCCTAGAACTGATGAGAGGAAGAGTGTAACTTTGTTGAAATATTTTACTTTCGATTCTAGTTTCCTTTGAGAAACAAGAATTTACTATCTATTTTAGTTTCCTTTGAGAAACAAGAATTTACTATCTATTTTAGTTTCCTTTGAGAAACAAGAATATAGAGGTTGACTTGTGCTTTTGTGACAACAAAAGTCAAGGCTATCTCTCAGGTGATATCGTTTCTGCGGCGTGAGGGCGTGACTCTGCGCCTAACAATTGGTATCAGAGTCATTTATTCAGATTGGAGGTGATAGGATTTCTGATCTGAGGTGGTACGTGATTTTGTGTGGTGAACATAAGGTGTTTGAATTCCCGAGAGAAGTGGTTTATTAATACAAGCGGAGAATGACGTCAACAAGTAAAACAGTTAAAGTGGAAAAATACGAGATTAAAAAATTAAATGGGAAGAATGACTTTTCCTATTGGAGGATGCAGATGAAGAACACGTTGATTTCGTAGAAATTACACAAAGCTTTGGCGGGAAAAGAAAAGAAGCACAAGGATATGTCTGATAAGGATTGAGAGGAGCTGGATCTGGAAGCACGGGTGTCGATTATCATTTGCCTTGAAAGGGATGTAGCTTTCTTGGTAGATGGAGAGGAAACGGCTGCGGGCGTGTGGTCGAAGTTAGAAAGCACCTTCATGACGAAGAGTCTAACGAACCGGATCTATTTAAAATTCAAATTGTATACTTGTAAGATGGAGGAAGGTTCGTCAATCCGGGAGTACATCAACAAGTTCGATAGGATCTTATCGGATTTGAAAGACGTTGAGGTGACAGTGGAAGACGAGGATCAGTCACTTCTACTGCTTCTATCTCTGCCGAAGTCTTATGAGAATCTGGTTTAAACATTGATGCTTGTGGATGACAGTTTATCGATGGATAAGACTAGAACGGCGCTTCTAACGGATGATCTTCGAAAAATTACAACTAGTGATATGACCACTGGTGGTAACAAAGAACAAGGGCAAGGGTTCTTCGCCAGAGGAAGGGGCAATGAGCGAGGAAAATACAAGGGAGGAAAGTCTAGATCAAAATCAAGACATCTTACAGAAATACCGTGTTTCAAATGCGGTGAGCTAGGGCATTTTAAAATCAATTGTCCTAACAAGAGAGTAGGTGGAAAGAAGAACAATAACAAGACTGAAAGACGAGAAGACAAGGAAGAGGCGAGCTACACTTCAGGGAAGAGAGCGATAAGGAATGCTATGTCGTCACGGGTGGCGAGGATACCTCTGGGAAGTGGATACTTGATTCTGGTCGTTCTTACTACATGTATCCAAATAGAAAGTGGTTTACTACCTACAAGAGCGTTGATGGTGGAACCGTATTGATGAGGAATAACCATGTTTGTAAAACGGTGGGGCTCAGTGATATAAAAATCAAGATGCATGATAGAGCGGTCAGAACCCTAACGGACGTGCGGCACGTTCCCGACTTGCGGAATAATCTTATCTCAGTGGGTGCATTAGACTCCGGTGGCTGCAAGATTATTATAGAGAACGGAGTGAAGAAGGTTGTTTGAGGTTCCCTAACAACGATGAAGGGTGTTCGTCACGGTAATCTATATACTTTCTCGGGTACGACGGTGACAGGAGATGCAGTAGTTGAATTGATGAAGTGGTGGAGACCTATGTGAGCACACACTGTTATGACATAGGCGACTTGAGCACATGTCAGAGAAGAGTCTAGATCTGCTTGGTAAAGAGGGTTTGCTAAAGAATCTGAAGAAACCTTGCATGAATTTTTGTGAGGATTGTGTGTATGGAAAGGCGCACATGGTCCAGTTTCTGAGGAGCAAGCACAAGAGCGGAGGGATACTAGATTATGTGCACACGAATGTTTGGGGTTCGGCTTTGACAACTTTCAAGGGTGGTTTCAGATATTTTGTCTCATTCATAGATGATCATTCGAGGTATGCTTGGGTTTATTTCCTGAAGCATAAGAACGAGGTATTTGAGACATTCAAGAAGTGGAACGCGATGATTGAGAACAGGACGGGCAAGAAATTAAAGACACTGAGATCTGATAACGGTACAGAGTATACAGACGGTGTTTTCAAGGAGTTCTGTGATCAGGAGAGGATTGCCAGACATTGGACAGTAAGATTTACACCACAGTAAAATAGGATCGCGGAGAGACTGAACCGAACACTGCGGGAGAAAGTAATGAGTATGCGATCATATGCTGGTTTGGTCAAAGAATGGTGGGCAAAGTCGATTGCTACAGCTTGCTATACTGTGAATCGATCTCCACATTCGACATTGGACGGTGATACACCCTATCGGGTGTGGTCAGTGAAGCATGCAGATTATGAGAGGTTCCGGATTTTCGGGTGTACCGTCTACTATCACGTTAACGAGAGAAAGCTTGACGCGAGGGTCAAGAGGGTAATTTTTTTAGGGTATGCAAATGGCGTAAAAGGTTATCGTCTTTGGTGTACAGAAGATTCGAAGTTTATGATCAGTAGGGACGTTACCTTTGATGAGAAGTCCATGATTACTAGGGTGTCCAAAGATGGTGGTGTTGAGACTGTTGAGACTTTTGAGTCCTAGGTTATTGAGATAGAACCTAAAGACCAATCAGGTTCTAGTCGTGTTCAAGTGGAAAGTCAGATAGATGATGAGCTTGAGCTGGAGGAGGTTCAGCAGGAGAATACATAGGCATTACAACAACAATAATTCGAGGATAGCTTGGTTTCTACTAGGTCAAGGCGAGCATACAAGCAGGTACAGAAGCTGGGGGCTGATCAACCCCTAAAGCACTATGGGCAGGTTAATTTGGTTGAGTATGCACGCTTGGTGGAGAAAGATGAGCCGGTCTCCTTCAAGGAAGCTATTCGGGATAGAGATAGCGAGTTGGTTGGCTGTGATGGAGGAGATGGAATCCCTTCGGAAGAACCAAACATGGGAGGTGATCCCATTACCCGTAGGAAAGAAAGCTATAGGTTGTAAGTGGCTGTATAAAAAAAAGATCCTTCAGAGCTCGGTGGTACAAGGCACAAAGCGAGGCTAGTGGTTAAAGGGTTTGCACAAAAAGGATGTGGATTATAATGAGATCTTTTCTCCAGTAGTGAAACACACTTCTATTCGGGTGCTATTGAGTATTGTTGCTCATGGTGATCTTAAGCTGAAACAACTCGATATAAAGATGACCTTCTTGCACGGAGACTTGGATGAGGAAATTTATATGCATCAGGCTGAGGGTTACAAGGTTAAGGATAAGGAGAAGCATGTATGTCGCTTGAGGAAATCACTTTATGGATTGAAGCAATTTCCTCGACAGTGGTACAAGCGATTTGACTCATTCATGCTAAAGCATGGGTTTTTCTGAAGCGACTATGATTGTTGTGTTTATATTCGGAAGCTTCGTGGAGGTGATTATATCTATCTTCTTTCATATGTGGATGGCATGCTTATTGCATCGAAGAATAAAGTGGAGATAGATAAGCTAAAATCTCAACTTAGCAAATAGTTCGAGATAAAATATATGGGCGCTGCAAAGAAAATACTGGGTATGGAGATTAGAAGAGCGGACAAATCGGCGATTGTTCTTGAGTCAGAAGGGCTACATTGAACGGGTGATCGTGAGGTTCGGAATGCAAAGTGTTAAGCTGGTGGTAACTCCATTAGCTTCACATTTTAGGCTCTCTGGTAAACAATTTTTCACTACAGCGGAAGATAAAACACACATGGAGCATGTCCCTTATGCTAGTGCAGTTGACAGCTTAATGTACGCAATGGTGTGTACACGTCCTGATATTTCACATGCAGTTAGTGTTGCCAGCAGATTCATGACGAATCTAGGAAAGGCGCACTGGAAAGCAATGAAATGGTCTTGAGGTACTTGAAAGGTATCGCAGATACGGGTCTGTGTTTTGGTGAAGATACATGTCAGATCGACGGGTTTGTGGACTTAGATTATGCGGGCGATCTACTACTGATTATGTATTCAGGATACATAGGGCTCCAGTTAGTTGACGATCGATGTTGCAGGTTACAGTGACACTTTCTACTACAGAGGCCTAGTACATGGTCATGGCGGAGGGAGTGAAGGAAGCATTGTGGCTGTGGGGTCTTCTAGATGATTTGGAGATTGAGCAGGAGAGCGTGAACTTGTGGTACGATAGTCAAAGTGCGATTCACTTAGCGAAGAATCAAGTTCGCCATGCTCGTTCCAAGCATATCTATGTCAGATATCATTTTAGGCGGGATGTCATAGAGGAAGGTGATATTTCTCTCATGAAGGTGCACACGAATGAGAATCCCGCAGACATGTTAACCAAGGTGGTAACAGGCAGCAAGTTCCAACATTGTTTGGACTTGCTTCATATCAGCCCGTGTTGATCTGCCCAAGAGGGCATGGCCCTTCGGGGCGATGATGAGGGTGAGGTGGAGACTATGTTGGTGAATAGTTGCAGAAGTACGGTTAGCTTGATCCCGGTGGAGGGTACGTAGGCAACCATGGTAAAGTGGTGCAGCTGGTTTGGAACTACGGTTAGCTTGATCCCGGTGGAGGGTTCGTAGGTAGCTGCGGTATAGTGGCGCAGCTGTCGTGGCCTGGTTTAGAGTTCGCGGTGTTCTTCTGGTGTTCGTCCATAATTTGAGGGTTATCAAATGATGTACAAGGTGGAGAATTGTGAACGTGGAGGGGGGGCACCGCCCCATCCTTTTTTTCCCACGCCGCGCCCACGAGTTCGTGGGCGCTGTGAAGGGGGGGGGCACGTGCTTCCATCCCTCCTTCCCACGCCCACGACGAGGACGTCCCATCACTATCTATTCTAGTATCATTTGAGAAACAAGAATATAGAGGTTGACTTGTGCTTTTGTGACAACAAAAGCCAAGGCTATCTCTTAGGTGATATCACTTCCGCGACGTGAGGGTGTGACTCTGCGCCCAACAATATATATATATATATATATATAAGGTGGCGGCTCATTTTATTAAATGAGTTACTAAGAGATAATCATGTGGCGAGGCCCATCTTGTTAGTCACATCAAAAGGTGGGACCTCACAACTCTATCTCTTAGTAGCTTTTGAAACACATTGCAAAATTTTGAAGATTCTTTCTGGTAACATGATTATTTTGAACCATTTCATGTTCTTCACATTTTGTGTAATTCTGTTAAAGTTTATACATAGGATATGCACTCCAATGACTCCATTCTGTTTCTTTCTTTAGCTCATACTTATGATTTATATTTCTACTATATATCGTTAGAGTGTCCTATAGCAAACACTTGTTAATGAGAAGATCCGAATGCTTCCTGGCTCTATCTTCTTCCCACTTCATCTTAGGGGCTGTTTGTTTCGCAATTTTTTTTTGGGAAATCAAAGAATAGGAAACCTATTTCCTATAATAATTATTTTGAGGTTGTTTGGTTGGTTTAAAAAAGAAGGAAATTATAGAATAGGAGATGAGATGAGATGAGTTGTCACCTTATTATTGGATGATGTGAGTGATTTTAAAAAAAAAATTGTTTTGAGGTTGTTTGGTTGGTTAAAAAAATAAGGAAATGAATTGGAGGTATATTATTGGATGATGTTTTGAGGTTGTTTGTGTTTGGTTCGTTTTTAAAAATAAGAAAATAGATGAGATGAGATGAGTTGGAGGTATATTATTGGATGATGTGACATATACTTAAAGAAATCAATTTCTTGTTTTTTTTTGAGGAAATGGATGGAAGTGAAGGTTTAATGAGATGAGATGAGTTGTCACAATATTATTGGATGGTGTGTGTGATTTTTAAATATGGGATAAGATGAGTTGTGATGAGTTGGATGATGTGACATATTTCTTGTGTTTGGTTTATTTTTAAAGGTAAGAAAGGAGATGAAATGAGATGAGTTGGAAGATAAAAATAATATTTTATTAGATGTTGTGGGTGAGTTTTAGGGATGGAAATGGATAAAAATATTATTTTATTAATTTCCTTGTACGATTTCCTTTTCTTGGTTTTTAGGAAACCAACCAAACGGACCCTTAAATAAATCCTTTCTGTTATATCACGGTTCAAGTGTTGTATGACGTCTCTTGTTGTATAGGATTGTAAGCATGTTGATTAACAATGACTGATATGAGAGGGACATCTGTGATCGAAGTGCCAAAAAGTTGATTTGAAAGCCTAATGTTGGGGGAAATAAAAAAAATACAAATAGAAGGTAGTGACTAGATTGACTTATTTTACAAGCTTATAATTCAGCTTAGCAACTGCAGAAATCACCAAATCTCCCGATGGCTGATACTGATACCCACAATGAGGAAGTGGAACCATGATTGATACCAAAATTTTGGAACTTTTCATTTTGCATCTTAATGATTTTGGTTGATTTTAAATCCTAAGAATGTTTTAAATATCGGCTGATAAACCGATATTATCATCGATTTATCGGTTTTGGGGGCCTTCCGTCATGATAAGTTCAATTCTAAATCGGTTATTGTTTTTGGATGTTTATCGCCGATAATACAGCAATAAAGTGAATTATCGGCCGATATTGTCGGCCCAAAAATCGGAATTATCGGCCTTTGATTTGAGTTTTGATTTTGGGCAACGGACACCTATTCAATGCACGTTAAACCCGACCCGACCCGAGTTTCTACCAGTGGTTATTGATCCTAAATATTATTGTTTACCCTTTGGTATGTTTATATTTCATTAAGTATGGTTAGATTACATCCTGGAATATTATACTATGTATATCACCATCCGGTAATGTCACTCCGATTAATGTTACTTATCTCCGATATCTGCTATCTGATATGTATTTTGGCCGTCCGATAAATCCCAGATAACCGATATTTAAAACCTTAAATTCCTAACATAATAACTTTTTTTATAAGTATTATTGTAATAGAACCTTATCGAAGATTTCTCCATGATCCTTGTGTGTATAATTTTTTTTACCTGGCTTCGCTGTATCTTTTGATGATTTATTTGATTTTATTATATTGTTGCACTGGAATAGTCAACATAAATTGAAGATTGTCATGGTCTCTTAGCTTGGTTGAGCTGCTATGAATATCAGACGTGTCCAAAGCATGTACACAAGTTCAGAGGTCTAGAATATCTCAATTTTTTAATGGATTTTTTAAAAAAGAATAGTTAATATAACCAGAAAATAAACGTTTCAATTCATACAATGTGTATCATAGTGCTTTCTTAAACATGTATCTAATATAATATATACTTTCTTATGTAGATTGCACCTGATTGGAGGCAGGCCTTATCTCTCAAGAAGGTGGTAGAAGATAAAATTACAAAAGGTGAGATTGATCTCTCATGGTTCTCTCAGAGCTGTCGTCGATCTGCAACTTACTAATACACAACTCTTTGTCTCAGATGGTGCCATTGGCATTGGCATTGCTGCGACAGCCGTGGGACTTTTGGTTGGTGGAATTGCTGCTGCGGTTGCTCGGAAGAGGTGAAAGAATCCTTAGGGGGCAACGCATACCATAAAAGACCTTCGACCTTGTTGCTGACTCCATCATGCCTTCAATCTTTTGCATTTACGGTTGCCAAACATGTTACAATAATAGTTTAAAGATTTAATTTACAGTATGTTATCTCGATCTGCATGTAGAAGATACCTGCACATGTTTATATCCTGTTTTCTTTCACGGTTATAAATGTGAGTTTTGTTCAATTGAAGCTAATTTACCCTTGAAGATAAGGGTTAGTCGCGCATAGACCCCCTGTACTATAGCCCAAGTGTGGGGACCTATAGCTGTATTTGTGCGGATGGACCTCACTGAGTGAGCCTTTTTTACTTCTTTTAAGAGTGAAAAAGTCCATCCGCACTCAGCCAAATGGTAAGTGGGTTTTTCCACCAATAGATATACAGGGGTGATGAGCAATTGGTCGACAGTACAGGAGTTTATCTGCAATTAACCCTTGAAGATATTCTACTCACGCGGACAAATGGAATATGTTGTGCTTGGTTCTTCTTGGGTGTGAACTTTGACCGACGATATAAGGAAGAATTCTCAATGGTGTGAAATAAAGCACCTCTGAAATTCTTTCTGTGCTGATTTTTTTCAACCTGGCACTGAGATTTTTGCGATATTCCGAAAGGAGAGTTATCAAAACGGAAGTCAGAACAATATTCAGAAATATTTGAGAATCTGCAATTTCCTTTTCTAAGTTCATTCAGCTGTATACAACAGAAATTCATCTTATGAAACAAATCAATCAAATCTTTCAACCGATGAATAATTCTTTTATTGTCTACACACAAATCCAAACTACCAATACTAACAACAACATAACCATAACTTCAATCCAGTTGCATTTCCTATTTATGTCACGCTACTCAATCATAGACAAAGCTGCTGTCATAGCTTCTAATCATGGGATTGCCCACCCCACCAAAGTAAGCAAGAAATTCTTATAATCACCAGAAGTATCACCACTGATATCATCATTGATGCTGACACCATATTTCTTGTATTCTTCTTTAATCTTCTTCATATCAACTTCAGCTCGAGTCACAATAGCTCTCGTAAGCGAGCCTTCATCCGTTCCAAATCCCACAATTGAAGACCTCACCACCTAATTACAGACCACAGATTTCATCGGAATCAAATGACAAGGAACATGTTATCTTAAGATAAGACTTTTTTTTTCCGTATCGGAATTACCTCTGCGAAATGTTTCGCAGGAGAGTCCAAACAAAGAACAGCAACTTTCAGCAGTGACATGATTAGTTCATCATTGCTCTTATTCCCCTCAATGTCCTGTTTAATTGGATCAAAACAATGTAAACAAACGATGACCCACATTTTGTAACATGGCAATATATTTAGAATTTATTGCACATAGAACCCCCGTAGTACTGCTGTTTTCAACTTACTCCCCTAAAGTTTAATCGTTGCATATAGACCTTCTGGGTTAAATTATTTTGACTCTTTTGCCTTTTGTGAATGTGAAATTTTGACAAGATTGAGCGTAGAAGAGTCAGAAGAATCCAGAGGGTCTTTTTGCAACAATATAACTACCTGGTTAGCAAGTATTCAAAACAGTGACACTACAGGAGTCTAGGTGCCATTAACGCATAACTTAAATGAATGGCCGTTTATTTCCTACCAATGAAGTTGCTCCCAGACAAACAATAAGCTAATGAAGCCTGGTTATGATTTCACAAGGATTCTAAAATATTTTGCCTAAAAAGTGGGCCCCAAAACAAAATTTTGTTAGACTTTCTAAATCTGCAGAACCTTTTCTTTGTTTGTTTATGCAGATGTGAGAAGTAGAACGGTGCCTGCAACCCCAGAGTTTGTGGGTGTCAGAAATCCTGGCAAAAAGAAAGGATTTTGAGGTGATCTAGGATTTTGAGTCCAATCCTATTTTAAAATCCTATTTTAAAACTACAAATCAAATATTAAGAATGATTATTAGATTCTATCATATGCGACTTTAAGTAGCAGACAAACTACTAGTGGGTACCATAAGGTATATTTTGGATCTATCATTCTCTTCACAAACAAACAAAAAAATTAAAATTTTAAAACTTATGGATTCTTTGGATTTATGACAATATATAGATTTATGACAATGTCATAAATCCAATATAATAATCTTGGAACTAGGCAACCCCTAATAAATGAATCAGCAAAGCTGTCAGAACATATCTTCCTATGATAAAAAAGTGACTTCTATTTTCTGTCAAGCTATCAGCTTCAACACGAAAATGATTCAAATCAGTGACCGTCTTTTATTAAAAATATTTTCTCAAAGTGAGTTAATGAGATCCTTTTACCGCATTTATTTTTAGATAGCATTTCATTGTATTTGTATCAATTTGTTCTTTTTTTACTATAGCAGTTGTATAAAAATCTAGATTTTAATCTACGCTTATTCAAAACCCGTGCTCTGCATTTGCATGTCAGCGGAAATAACTCTCGTAAATGCATTAAGGGGCTGCTTGGCTCCAAGATTTGTATTTTGGATTTGTGACATGTCATAAATCTAAAGAATCCGTACATTTTCAAAATTCTAATTTTTTGCTTGGTTTGAAAGATAATGGAGTATAAAGTTACTTTTGAAATGAAATTTTACAATATTTTTGTTTGTTTGGGAAGAGAATGATAAATTTGAGAAGTGATTTATGTGACCCACTCATAGTTTGCTTTTGAACTTAAAGTTGACCTAGCCACCAGGTGCAAAAGCATGCCCAGCCTGCCCGAGTGGTTCGGGATTTTGCCCGGCCCAGACTATTTGTGGGCTGGGTTGGGCAGAGCGCCAAAAGCTCGGGCCTAGTCTCAACCTTAACTTGGCCTGAGACAAGCTAAAAAACCACACCTTGACCCAACATTTAGGCCTAAAATAAGACCCTAATGCTATTAACATCCACTATTTACAAGAAGAAAAAAATTTAAGTAGGGGCCAAAACTAGGCCTAATATTATTAGGCCTCACTAATTTAAAAACTAAACCCTTAATTTTACCAAACATGCAACCCACTCTTAAGTACGTAATTTGGGAAGTTTGGGCCCAACCTGAAACACGGTGGGTTGGGCTTCCAAGTAGGATTTCGGCAGCTCTCAAACCCAAAATCAAAAAGCCAAGACTAGCCTGGAAAAATCCCATGCTCAGCAGGCCGAGCTTCTAGTCCAGGTTTGGGCAGCTCCCGAAAAAGCCTAGCTTAATGAACCTGGACCGTGACCATGTCTAACTTAAAGAAGTATAAGATAGAATTTAATAAGCATACATTGTATTGTATTTGTAATTTTTAAATAGGTCTGGGAAACATATACCAAAAATCCCCTCAAAATCCTTTCTCTTTCCCCGTGATTTTTAACAACCACAAAATCCTTTCTCTTTCCCTGCGATTTTTGACAACCCAAAAATCTGACATGATGGACACTGTTCAACTACTCACATCCGCGTAAACAAATAAAGAATAGGCTCTACAGATTTTTGATCTGATAGGAGTTTGTTGTGGGGCTCACTTTTAGGCAAAATCCATTAGAATCCATGTGGAATCAAACTAACCAAGCAACCCCTTAGGAAAGAAATTGTTTTACTTATTGGAAAAAACTGTAATCAAAACCAATGTGATTATAGTTTGTAATTGTTTTAAGGGTAAATTTACAAAAAAAAACCTTTAAGTTTGGGCATTTCTTTGATAACCCTCCTCAACTTTAAAATGTCACAAACCCTCCTTCAGTTTTGAGGTTCTCAGTAATCCCACTTCAAGTTTCAACGTTTAAAAAAAACCTAAAAGTATGAACCACAATTTCTCCTGGAAAAATACCCCTCTGACCTATGTGAAAATTGCAGTTAATGCTATTAAAGGGTTTTTTGAAAAATGTTGAAAGTTGGAGGGTGTTTTCTAAGGACCCCAAATATTATTATTATTTATTAATTATTATTATTATTATTATTATTTTTGCGGGTGGGGGATGGGGTTGGGGTTGTGTCATTTTGAAAGGTAAGGGGGATTATCTGAGGAACGACAAAACTTAAGGGATTTTTTTGGCAAATGCCCTCGTTTAAAGGAGTACCTCATCAATGGTTTTCCCATAGTCTTGCTTGTAATGCTCAAAAGTAGCTTTCAAATGGGATTTGCTCCTCGTGCCAAGTATACGAATAACTTCATCATCATGAAGCTGATTGTTTCTGATGGCATCGTGGAGCTTAGCTGCCTCAGATTTGGCTAATGCATCGTCTACATCCTCACCATTGTATCTGTACGAGCTCACCAGACGAACCAATAGCTACACAAACCAAACAACTTTGGCATTAGTTTTTACGCGAGGGTGAACTTCACAAAACTACCATGAATATTAAACTACAATGTCTAGTGAGTTGTCATGTGCGAAGCACGTGACGTGTTTTGGACAATTTTTCCTTTTGTGCTATCTACTATTGAGAGTTCTTTGGGCTCCGATAGATAGTAATAAGAGTAGTTTAGGCATTTTATAAAGACATTAATGCCATTAGCAATAGTTTACAATAGTTTACGGTATTTTCTGCACTTTTAAAAGTTAATTGAAGTTCTTTCTTAAAATATTTTTTATGGTAATCAGATCAGTATATCTCGAAGTTTTAGTTAGTTTTCTGAAATCTACCCTTTCCTCAACTTAAGAAACAAATGGTTGTCATTTTGTTACACAAGCATTATGATTAACAAATAATACCTGTCTCAAGGAATGGTGTTGGGCTAAGTGAAGGTCGATATCTTCTTCAAGTGAGTACTTGTATAGAGAACAATAAGCTTTTCTGACATTTATAAGATGATCTGGGGATGAAGCACATGTGATTTCTATGATCGGCCATAAATGTTTATCACCCTTCACTGATTTCAGAGCCTCATTAGCTAGCTTTGCATCTCTTTCAGCAGGGTCCAGTGTCCACAATATTACAGCTTTCTGCATCAATACGAAAAGATTAGAAAAATCACTACTTGTTGATTCAAAAGAAACTACATAAACATATGACCTCTTTCTCGTCGAAGATCATACAATTATGTACTAAATTTGAAAGTTCAGTGACTACTAACAAGATATGCCTTCGTTTGGATCAGGCAAAACACCAGGAACTGATTATAAAGATCCCTATAACATGCATAAGGATAGCTGAGGGAATATTGATAAAAAAATACTTAATCTTGGCTGGATTTTGATACTTAATGAGTAGTATCATGGAATGTCCTGGTCTTTTGACTCCATTATGCATCAAAGAAGCAAAACACTAGATGCAAATGTCCACAGTAACATGGAGTTCTTCGAAATAAAGACCAGCTATATACAAATCCATTATCTCTGAACAACTAGATAATAAAGAGAATATCACATACAGACGTGCACTAAAGAGCAGAATTCTATACACACAATAAAACAACATAATTCTATAGTACTAACAAATTATAGATATTTTGCTATTTGGTTAGTAAAATTAATAGATTCAATGGGATGAAAAAAGAGGTAAGTACAGAAATTGATGCCTCGTGCAAATTGAGATTTTCAATCTCCTTTCTATTATTTCACAGACATCATTTGTCGTGTCTATGTTTTATGTCGCGATGAAAAAACCGAAAACAGAAAGAACAAAAACAAATCAGCGTTAAATGCAAAATGAATGAAATTTTCTCGCAAAATCTCAAGATTTGCAGAATTTCCCTTGAATCGAATCATGGGTTTCTCCGGAAACAAATCAAAAACAAAATTACATATTCTTCGGATGTTTGGCAAGTCGGCAACCCCGTAAATCAAATCAATTACAAATGCACACCACCCTTCGTCAATTAAAAAAAGAAATAAAGAAAAAAAAAAAACGTCAGAATCAGTACCTCAAAATCACCGGAGAGCTCAGATTGCAATCGAGCAATGAGAGATTCATCATAGAGACGCTTGTACGCATCGGCGATCTCAATCCGTTGCTTTGCATTTCGGTGACCCAGAATCTCTATGACGGCGTTCTCATCAGTTCCCCACCCTTTAAAAAAGAAAAAAAAACCCCAAAAAAATACACAAAAAATTAGAAAATTGGAGATCGGGCCATTAACTACGAATGGTTTTTTGATTGAGTACCGTCGAAGGCCTTCTTTAGCTTCTCGCTGTCTTCTTCAGGAGATGGGAGGTTCTTTGGAATGGTGATGGTGCTCATCTCTCTCTCTCCTCTCTCTCTCTCTCTCTCTCTATGATCTCTCAAATAAATCGTGGTGTTTTTTTTTTGTCATGCAAATTTGTTTTTGTCTCCTCTCTCTCTCTCTCTCATCTGTCTTTTTCTGCTGAGTAACCCCCTTCAATTAATTATAATTTTTTATTTTCCACGTTTTCTGTGAGCAAGAGACAGGAGGCTAAGATATTGTTGTGATGAATTCAATGCATTCATCATGTATTTATATGTTTAATATTAATTGGAGAGGATATGAATTCTATTTTAAAAGAATTAAGGGGCTGTTTGGTTCGCTAAAAAAATTAGAAATGGGAAAGAAAATAAAATATTTTCTTAAATATTGGTCCATTTTTTGTGTTTGGTTCACTTCTTAAAAGTAAAAAGGAAATGAGATGAGACGAGTTGTCATTATATTATTGGATGATGTGAGTGATTTTTAAATAAAACTTATTGGAGGTTCTTTTCTTGTGTTTGATTGGCTAAAAAAATAAGGAAAATACTTAAAAGGAAAAGACTTTCCTTGTTTAGATTCCTTTATTGTGATTGGTTCATTCTTAAAACTAAAAAAAGAAATGAGGTGAGCTGAGTTGTCATTATATTATTAGATGATGTGACCCACACTTAAGGAAACCTATTTCCTAGTTTTTTTGGAGGAAATGAGTGGAGAAGAAATGGAGATGAGAGGAGATGAGTTGTCAATTTTTTATTGGATGATGTGAGTGATTTTTAAAGATGAGATGAGATGAGATGATGTGACCTTGATGATGTGACACATTTTTTGTGTTTGATTTATTTTTAAAACTAAGAAAAGAGATAAGATGAGATGAGTTGGAGGATAAAAATAATATTTTATTTAATGTTGTGGGTGGTTTTTAGGAATGGAAATGGAATCTAATAATATTTTATTACATTTCCATGTACCTTTTCTTTTTCTTGGGTTTTAGGAAACCAACCAAACAGCCCCTAAGATAAAAAATTATTGTAACCTGCATTTTTTTTGACAAAAGTGGCAAAGTATTTTCACGTACTTTTGTTAGTGAATATTTCATATATACTCCTCTATGATAATGATAATGGGAGAATACAAGAGTCATTATTTATGCTAAAGTAATTTATTGTGATACATTGCTTAGCACAAATAAAGATTCGCTATTCATGCTATAATAAATTACTATAGCATTTTACTGTTAGCACATGCGAGAACTGTAGCGTTTAATTACTGCGACATTATTATTATAGCTCTGACGAGATACTGCAGCATTTAAAAAATATCACTGTAGCACCTACAAAAATTATATTTAAATACAGAATTACTGTAGCAGAAATAAAAAATAGAAGGCTTATTTTGCACATGGTGCCTGCTAGTAGTTGCCTATATAAACATGAGCTCAAATCAAGTTACAGATACCAATTGCAAGCGATCTGAACTGTGAATGGGGCTCCAACATAGCTCCGAATGGCCTTGGGTCCGATTCTGGGCCAAGGTTATAAAAAATAAAAAAAATTAGATGAGCATAAATTAGATTAATCATGAGTCCTAGTCTACTATTTCAATATAAATAACTTATTGGCTGGCACGAGCACAACATGATTTTTGAATTTCCCATGCAATATTTAGTCAAACGTCAAAACTATAGAACCAAATATTTTATTCAGAGAGAACAACTAGTGTGAATATGTAAAAAAAAAAAACTTTTAGTAAAACATAAGGTTTTTAACAAAATTTAGCTAGTGAGAGTCGACAGATGCCTCCTTAGCTTGAGGTCACTTGGATAATATGGGCGGAGAAGAGTAGAGTTATACCTTTGGGGCTTTAATGCTTCACTTGGGCCGGGCCAGTTTTATTCTCTTGCATCTGTATTAATTTTATACAGCCCAGTACCTAAAATACACGGATTAAATCTTAGCTCGAAATGTCACTAAAAGGTGCTTCGTTTCTGAAGCGTTGTACTCCTTAAGACAAATATTGTAAACATAAGAAATTTTGTTTGTTTTACATCCAGTGGTTATTGTAAGCTTCTCATCCATGTGAATTTCTTAATTTAAACACTCAAGTCTATCATGTATGTTTTTCTCTTAATCATGATCTATTGGCGTCTTAATATGTTCTCATGAGAATTTGGATCATCTTTCATTTATAAAATAATATGAAATTATTTTCATATCGTAACCAATTATTAATTTTAAGATAGTTATAATCCTAATTGGATGTAAGTAATGTCCTTTAGCTAGATCCTTATTTTAGTGTTCTGCTTGATATTATTATTATTATTATTGAAAAGGGTTACAATCATTTTAAAAATAATGAAAACTATATATATACACACACTCATTAAATGAACCTGTACAACTGACAAGACAGGCAATAACCACTGTAAAAATATTGTTATGTCTCAATTATAGCTTTAACTATATCTAGCAAATGCACAAATTTGGTTGAATTAGCTCTCCACGTACCAAAAATATCTTGGACGGAATTATAAGAGATGTTGAAGCATTTAAAGTTTTATATGCTTCAACTACGGGGGTGTTTGGTTTAATATTGAGCAAGAATATGATTAGAAAAATAATATTTTATGAATTCCTTTCTAATCTATAAAAAATTTAAGGATAACTTTTTTTGTTTTAGAATGTTGTGGAATTCTTTTTTTTTACCTTTCTATGTTTGTTTCATAATATGAAAATATAGAATCCAACTTTATAGAAACTATCCAATTCGAGAAACTTTTGAGATAAACGGATGACAATACCATAGGTAATCTTAATTACCACTCACTAGTGGACAAAATATTCTTAAGTAAGAAGTTGGGGTAATCTTATCCGTTTACCAAAATTCAAAACCGAAAAAATACTATAACAACGACTAGTTCCAAGGTCTTGGAGGCTATAAATATGGATTGAGAGCTCATGGTGCCTATGTATCCCTCAATCTTACCATTTTTTAAAATTCTTATAGTTTGCAAGTTTCATCTCCTCCAACCGCCAAAGCTCTAATTCAGGCCTGAAAACCGAAGCAACCAACCAAAGCAACAAACAACACCAACACTGCTTATATATATTTACACACACACACACACACACACACACACACACACACACACACACACACAC
>BQKN01000607.1:171324-306919 GCA_022839385.1 Asparagus kiusianus
CTACAGAATAGAACTAACATGGTGTAGATTAGAACTAACACGCTACAAAATAGAACTAACATAGTGTAGATTAGAACTAACACGGCATAAAATAGAGCTAACATGTTACAAAATAGAACTAAAATCGTGCAGATTAGAACTAACACAACATCAGTTAAACTAATATATAATAATAACATGACATCTCTGTATTTCGGTTAAGATTTTTAACAAAATGTTTCTGGATAAACAATATTTAACAAGAACTAACTGGGCGGGGGGTTGCAACACGCAATGATGCCAGGTCCTCATTTGTTGCTACCCTCGCTGGATCGGTTTCGGTCTAAGAAACCCTTTTCGCTTTCACTCGCCTTCCTTTTTGAAGGTCCTGGCTTACTGCGTTTTGAGGAAGGAGAACTGGATTCCGCTGAGCTATTGTGGGAGACAGTGGGGTTTAAAGGGAGAGGAACATTGCCGGTGGGGAGAGACCTTGGAGAATTGGCGCCCCCGACCCCTTGGTTACGGAGAAACAACTGTCATTGGTCTCTCTCGACCATCATGTGTTTGCCATCCCAACTAACCTCAATTAACTCGGGGTCGGTCCTAAAGGGCTGCGCACGCTGGGGCCCTAAGTTAAGTCGTGTGGATCCCTGAGCCCTCTCCAAATTCTCCCCGCATTGGACCTGCGTGATGGCATATCCTTCCTTAATGTTACCATCCACCGGAGAGATGTAACGGAACCCAAGCCTCTTAGGGATTTCAGATAAATCCCTTACCTTGAGTAGAACTCTGCAGTCTTTGAAGTTAGAATGTGTTATGACGTCCCTGGAGCACATGACACATTCACCGATACCAATGAGTAGAGATTACAGAAATTCAAAATTCCAAAGGTGGTATGGGAGATTGAATAGGCGAATCCATACTAGAAAGGGTTGAGGCAACGTTGTTAGCCTCAGATCCTCCCTCCAACGGTAGAATCTTCCCTTAAATATGCCCATATCTATCAGACCGAGTTCAATAGCTTGGGCAAGAACTTCATCGGATGGAAATTGCACCATGAAGCTGTGCCCTGCCGCCTCCTTAATTTGATGGGGCCATGTCCTAAGATTGAAGCGGTAGGCCAACATCTCTCGGAGCTCCTGCACAGATGGACAGCCTCTATCAAGATTGAAGATGGCGTAAGAAGAAAGATGCCGGATAGTGCTGGAGGTATTGTCCAGGACGGTAAGCATCCTCGGAGGGGCACGAGCAGTAATTCCATGATGACAATCTCGAGAGCTATGCCATATCCCATGGTAGTGTACACAAAAAGGATCCCCAGCCATTTGTGAGGGTATACGACGAAAATAGATGACGCTGGGTTTCGGTTTTTAGCAGGGGGAGGGGTTTGCAGAGGCGCCTAAGCTGGGGGCTGTAGAAGAACGGTGGTAGTCGTACTATCAATGAAAGTTCATATTATTAATTAATTTATTTACCTGACTTGGGAACACGCGAATAAATGATGTGATATGTTAGAACTGTCACTTCGAAAAAAGCGAACAGCTGGAGTGAGAAGATAACTTGTCAAATAAAAAAATTAGAACTGGCTATGGATAGAACTAACGAGCATCACTAGAACTAGCTCTCAATTAGAACTAACACAACATGTCATTGTAGCTAAAACGTACTCTTTTAGAACCAACACGAAGTTAGAACCAACAATACATCTGATAACAATCATTTTCAATTAATTAAATATACATACATTATTGTATTTGTATGAACATATCATTCATCATTGTACACTGTTTCTTCTTTATGTCTTTGTTCATAACCAGCTAGTAATAATTATGCGCCAAGTCTTGCTCGCATAGCTTCAGGGATATCGTTCGGAGGATTAACCAGCAATATTGATCGTCCTTCAATTATGGCTTTTATATAGAGGTAGACGAACACACCACAGTCAAAGCTGCAACATAGAAGACTAAATTAGACATTTTCATCATATATAATACTAACACAAATTAACGCAATATAGACATCGGAACTAACCGTCCTCTTTGTTGCTCGCATTTGATGGCTTGATATCTAAATATTTTGTGCACATTTTGCTCAATAAAATCAGCATGATGGGCATCAAAGTAGTTTATGATTTTATTAACAGGCTCCATCCAAGCTTCATGCCCTGCGGAACTATAATGCTTGACGATTTTATCTTTTAAATCAACTTCTACAAGATGTCAATGATCGTGCCTGACTAAAGGGATCAAGAGATGCTCCATACGGAATGTGGTATATTTGTCAATGAATGACAAATATAGCTCGTAATTGTTCGTCTCCAAGCCATAGAGTGAGTGCTGCAAACACATTATGTTTGAGTTGAAATTAAAACTAACATGAACTACACAATAGAACTAACATCGTATCAATTAGAATTAACATGCCATCAGTTAGTACTAACAAACACGCCATAAACTAGAAGTGACATGCTACAAAACATATCTAATATTGTGCAGATTAGAACTAACACGTTATAAATTAGAACTGATATGAACTACGACAGAACTAACATGATCTCAATTAGAACTAACATCATATCAATTAGAACTAACATCGTGCTCATTAGAACTAACACGCTACAGAATAGAACTAACGCTGGAAGGCTTAGAACTAACACCATATATATTAGAACAAACACGCTACAAGATAGAACTAACATGTTGTTGAATAGAACTAACTTGGTATAAATTAGAACTAACTTGGTATAAATTAGAACCAACTTATTATAAAATAGAATTAACTTGGTATAAATTAAAACTAACGTGGTATAAATTAGAACTAACGTGATGTAGATTAGAACTAACTTGGTGTAATTTAGAACTAATATGGTTAAAATTAGAACTAACTTGGTATAAATTAGAACTGACTTGGTATAAAATAGAATTAACTTGATATAAATTAGAACTAACGTGGTATAAATTAGAACTAACGTGGTGTAAATTAGAACTAACTTGGTTTAAATTGGAACTAACTTGGTATAAATTAGAACTAATGTGGTTAAAATTAGAACTAACTTGGTATAAATTAGAACTAACTTGGCATAAATTAGAACTAATGTGGTTAAAATTAGAACTAACTTGTTATAAAATAGAATTAACTTAGTATAAATTAGAACTAACTTGGTATAAATTAGAACCAACTTGTTATAAATTAGAATTAACTTGGTATAAATTAGAACTAACTTGGTATAAATTAGAACTAACTTGTTATAAAAAAGAACTAACGTAATATAAAATAGAACTAATGTGGTATAAAATAGAACTAACGTTGTATAGAATAGAACTAACTTTGTATAAATTAGAACTAACTTGGTATAAATTAGAACTAACTTGTTATAAAAAAGAACTAACGTGGTATAAATTAGAACTAATATGGTATAAAATAATTCTGTGACATGGTATAATATAAAACTAACGCTGGAAGGGCTAGAACTAACACCGTAATAATTAGAACTAACACGCTACAAAATAGAACTAACACCGTACAGTTTAGAACTAACACGCCATAAACTAGAACTAATATGAACTGCGACAAAACTAACATGGTATAAATTAGAACTAACACCATATCAATTAGAACTAACACGCTACAGAATAGAACTAACATGATACAGAATAGAACTAACATTGTGTAGATTAGAACTAACACGGAATAAACTAGAACTAACATTAACTGCAACATAACTAACTTGGTGCAAATTAGAACTAACACGCCATCAGTTAGAACTGACAACGTTTAAATTAGAACTAACATGACTTATGGTAGGTCTAAATTGACGCTAACTAGAACTAACGTGACTTATGGTAGATCTAAATTGACCCTAACACAAGATCTAACATGCATTTCAATCAAAACTAACACGGTGAAATTAGGAATAACATGTTCTTACAAGAAAGAACACTGATACGACTCCATATCCTTTGTCATATGCCTCTTGGTTAACCGTGTCCAGTATTGCTTCTTCCATCTGTAATTGTTATGAAACATTAAAATTCAACTTGAACAAGATAATTTCTAGTATTAAGCAAGTATAATCTAACATTGTCGTCAAGGCGGCCACCACGAAGCAAATATAACAACTCTTCCCTGTTAATACTGCTGTTGGATGTTACTATAACATTATATCTCCTGGTATAAATTAGAACTAACATGAATTAGAACTAATATGTGGAGAATTAGCATATAAATAGTCAACTGAAACTTACCTATGAATCTTCTGAGAACAAAATTTGGTTAGGCTCTCAATTTGAGCTTTGTCGAGTCTGTCTGCTATTGGAGATGGTATCTTTAAATTATGTACAAAAGCACATGTGCTATCTATTATGCGTAAGTTAAACAATGTAGAGTCTGGAAGGTCTTTATTCAGCTCTCCCAATAGAGCCACATGTTCATCTGTCATTGGCTTCAAACTCAACGCATCCCAAGTGGGGATTTGATTACCGGGGTAAAAATGAGTAACTTTGTCAACTAGTTTTACTTCTGGTTCAGGACTTTCAAGTATATCTAGTGTAATTTTTTACTTTTTCTTTCTTTTGCCTTCAGTATATGGGGTCCTCTTCCATTTAGATCTCCTGCTTACCCTTCTTGGCTGTGGTCTACCCTTTGCTTCCACATTGCTTGTTAGAACTTCTATAAGTTTGTCCACATCATGTTTAATATTCACAAGATCTTCTTCCCTATCCACATGTTCCTCCTCCATATATACATTATCCTCAGCCTTACTATCTACATTCGCGTCAACCGTACTATCTACATTCTCCCCTTCTCTATCAACATGCTCCTCCAACTTATTTGCATTCTCCTCCTCCTTATCTACACCATCAACAGGATCCTCATCAAAACCTTTGTTATCTACAATAAAATTTTCATGTTCAATATGCTCCTCTTCCTTACCTACACTATCCTCAGCCTTACTATCTACAGTCGGGTCAACCTTACAATATACCGCCTCCCCTGGAGATGTAACAAGCTCCTCTTCTATTGCCTCATCGTCAGCAGGAAGCTTCACATCCTCTTCAACAATCTTATGTACATGTTCTTGCATGGTGCGCTCTTCCTTATATGAACTGTTTGTTTTGGATTTCTGTTCCTCTTGAGCTTCCCTTCGCTTCTTCCTAATTTTATCTGCAATTTTCTGTTTGATATTTGCCTTAAGCACCACCGGGTCTATAACCTCATCATGTCTTCCAAACTTTTTAATTATCCTGTTTAGCCTGTTGATCTCAATCATGAATTCTTTACAATATTTACTCTTGGTCTGCTTTGTAGCAACAAGTAGTCGCTTGAGAAATTTAGCAGAATTTCTCTAAAATGTGAGTTGTTGCTCAATGGGAAGAACATTGATCTCCTCTTCATCGTCAAAAGCAACGTCAATATGCTTTGCCATGATCTGTTATTGACACAAGATTATAATTTTAACTAGGATTACACATAATTAGGATATTGTTTGCAGTTAGTGTGAAATGAGTACGACTTAACATAACAGGATACTTACGTAGCCTATTGAGAAGTTCTTAGTAGTTTCTTCCTAGATAGCCTTCCTCTTTGCCTGACACTTTTGATGAAGATCTTCACCCCTCTGTATAGCGGGAACTTCACCCCTTTGTATAGCGGGAACTTCACCCCTCTGTGAAGCGGGAAGTGCATGAACATGATTTGGAGAAGCAACCTCCGCAATAGGCCTATGGACAAAAGATATTGACACTGACTTAGCCTTTGTCGTAATTGTCCCCATCCTCATAGATGGGACTTTTGCCTCCTCTGGTACCCAATTTATCATTGGAGGTCTGGAGGTGTCTACGAGGGCATATTTCTTTATGCCAGTCATCTCGTAGTACCAAAGCTGTAGCAAATATATTTAGCATTAACAATTAATGCTAGACTAGACCAAACCAAAGACATAAATTAGAACAAACATAAACTATGTTAGAACCCCATGAGCCCAGGTAGAACTAACATGCCCTATGATAGAACTAACATGGTATATCTTAAAACTAACACGTGCAGATTAGAACTCACACGATACAAATTAGAACTAACAAAATATGTAACAGAACTAACATGCCCTATGATAGAACTAACATGGGTGCAGATAGAACTAACATGGTATATCTTAAAACTAACACGTTCAGATTAGAACTCACACGATACAAATTAGAACTAACAAAATATGCAACAGAACTAACATAGTACAAAATAGAACTAACATGGTATACATCAGAACTAACATAGAATAAGTTAGAACTAACAAGGCATATGTACGAACTAGAATGAACCAAGATAAGTATAATATGGAACTTATACACAATAGTGTCATGCAACCTGGGACATATGTGCCCTTTGCTTCTTCTTTCCCTCCAAAGCAACTCCAATGCCCCTGATAATTTCATCATAAAAGAACTTGGCCCATGCAACAAAATTGACTCTCTCAATGCTATCCAGGTACCCGAGTAAGGGTCTAGGGATACCTTCCCCGGCTCTGGGACTCCATATCATAGAGCATTGGTATAGGATTTGTAACAGAACAAAATCCTGGATATCCCACTTTGCTGTAGATTCAACTAGCCGTTCCAGTAGCCCTTCAAGGTGTTTACGTTGGGTGGTTTTTGCTTTTTTTAACTTCTTACCCTCTTCAGAAATGAAAAGATTAGCGAAGTATTCCACCCATATTCTGCTTCCTGAGTCCCGATTGTTACTTATAACTTCCCTATAAATTGGGAAATGAGTATGGTTATTGACCCATTGCAAACTAAAACTAACATTTTTTATACACCCACTTTTTCAATCAGGTATAGAAAATGTGTTATTATCTCTGTCAAAAAAACTCAGCAACAGCTCAAGTGTGGGCCGATCAGGCGCAGAAGCCCCAAATAATATATAGTGCTGAAATATAGAACCACAGTATGCATTCCTATGCCACTGACGAATCTTCGGGGCAATACGCTTCATGAATTCCCAATAGGCACCTATATTGGCGGTTAACCTTAGGGATTCTCCTCCCGCACCTATTAGAGCAAATTTTTTCCTGCAAATGGATTTCGAATTTGTAAGTTCAATAAGACCTATGAACTCATATTAGACCTAACACTAACGAGAACAAAATAGAGCTAACGCGCATGTTCAATAGAACTAACATTGAACACAAACTAGAACTAACATTGGTCTCAAATTTAGAACTAACATTGGACTCAAATTAGAACTAACATTGGACTCCAACTAGAACTAACATTGGTCGCAAACTAGAACTAACAATATTGGGGTAAAACCTAGCCATTGCCGTTGCCGAATACTGAATAACATAACATTTACTGTTTTTTTGAGGAGGGTTTGTTCGTACGACCAGCCATTGACGTTCTCCTCCTTTTCTGGGCTCGATATTGTATTGCCTCCTTTTGCATTTCGATTAGGGTTTGCGTAGCTTCCTCCGCGCTGCCAACCGCCGATGAACCGTCTTTGCCCTTCGACTCGGATCGACGGACAACCTCATAGTCGTCACTGGATCCTTCCCTGGACGAGCTGGACGACATATTTCCGGCGAAAACCCTAGAACTGTTAAAATCCGTAGAGCAATTAGGAAGATGAAGAGTTTTTGAGGCTCCAAGGTGGAAGAGAGAGAAAGAGAGGGAGTGTACTTGAAAAGGAATGGGGCGCATTAACCGCGCTCAGTCCCATCAGAGGGACAAGACCGTAACTTCCGCTGGGTTTTTTCTAAAAAAAGATACTTCGGGGCCTCGTCACAAATACTATGCGTATTCAGGACTTATACACATGGGACAAAGTACAAGGAGACTAATCACACGAAGTTTTCACTTTTGAGGTCTGGACACATTTTTCCTTTATTATAAATATAGATCATAAACAGGCGTCTGACCTTATCCATTTGAGCTAAGGCCGTATACCCCACCCCAGGGCCATTTGCAAGGAGAACTTTTAACCCCAAAGGCTATCAAATGTGTACCGGTTGGGTGGGTGGACAAACTGTTGAAAAAAAAAATTATAAAATAATTAGTATTGGTACCACGTCACCAGCGCAGCCAGAGACAAAGTTCTTGGTTTTTATTTTTTTTTAGAAACCCTCAACCCGCCACCGAAAGCGGATCCATTTTCAAAGGACAAAACCCGAAAGCCAATATGCGCTCCTCGAACCAAGAGCCAACCCAACCAATGAGATCTCAGTATTCGATCGTGGGCCCACCCCACACATCCCAGCCACGACTCTAGATACCGCTTCCACGCGTCGCTTTATTTCTGACCCACGTGCCCTCGGTGGGCTCCGCACCTCCCCCTCTTCCTCCCTCTCAATTTTTCTCTCTGGAAACCTCCGAAAAAAAAATAAAAAAAAAATAAAGATAGAAGAAGAAGAAGAATAATAATAATAAGAAAAAGAAAGGGGGAAAAAAAAGGGCTGTGTTCTCTTTTTGTTGCTTCACTCTCTGCAAATGTTTGAATCTACTTGGATCGGATCGATTGGGACGAGCGCTGGATTCGATTCTTTCTATCGATTCTTTGGCGATGTTTAGTTGGAACGGGCGAGATCAGGTTCTGAGCTATCTTTTCTCTCTTGTTTCATTTTGCTTTTGTGGTTTGATTAGATTTGAATGAGTTGCTAGTTGGATTAGGAGAGTAGAGGTGTATTATTGTGGAAATGGTACTGGATTTGTCACTAAAGTTAGGTTTTCATAGTCTTGATCTCATAAAGTTGGTGTTTTAGTGGAAAATTGCACCGATCTCTTAAGGAGTTTTGATTTAGTGATAGCCTTGAGCCTAATTTGGTAAAGAGCGAGGATTTTGAAGGGTTTATTTGTGTGCTCCTTTGGGGCTGCTTAGATTTATTGGCAATAGAAGGGTTAATAGACAGTGCATAGAGATGTAAGATCGACAACATTCTTTTGCTTCCAACTAGTACATAACAATTAGCATTTGTGTGAATTAACAAGAAGACGGTGGCAAGAAGGTAACCCTTGAAAATAGTTACTAAAAAATCCATAAGCAGTGGCAGATCCAAAAAAAAATCTTTTTTTGGGGGGTTGGGGGGGGGGGGGGGTGCAGATGACGAGTATCTACTTACAAAAATGTAATATTATAAAAGAACATTCCTAATAAATGGGTTAAATTTACAACTTAAATAGGCTAAAGCTCAAATTGGGTGCAAACATTTACTAATTATGGGGGGCAAATTGTAAGTTTACGATAACGTAGAATGTAATTTGCATAATCGTAGGGTATATATACGTCTGCTTATGCCCATAAGATTTCTACTTTTTTATTTTAGTTGCTTCCTCCTTCCCCTGCAATACAGCCAACACCCTGTGTTTGAGGACAAACTTATAACCCTTATCCTCCATTACAACTATGCAGTTTTGGTGTAGTCCGTGAGTTCATGTTTCGGCCGATGAAAAATGCACGGGCATTATGGGGGTATGCTAGAGTATAAGATTATACACCTCAACCCTTATCACAACTTTAGAGTTTTGGTGTAGGAAAAGGGATCATTAGGACCATGAGAATTCGGTAAGGCCTTTTGAGTATGGAGTTATTATGATACTCTATCAGTAATCTGTGTTTAATTGAGACAATGGTAGGTTTTTGACCTATTTAAACCTCAGTGGACATAGAAACAAAGCTCATGATTAGCTCTCCCTAAAAGCTCTTTTTGTTAGTGCAATAACAAGCTTAACTTTTTGAAAATTCTAGAGTCAGTTCACAGTGGCGTAGCCATGAGTCCGACCTTATTTATTTATTTATTTTTATTTATTTTTATTTTGAGGGGCGCCCCCCCGGTTACAATGATAATAGATAGATACTATAAAAAATACCTATAGAAACACACATAGAGTTCTCATTGACTAAAATATAAATTCAAGTACACACTTAATCCTAAAATTGTTCATGGTGCTCTCTAATGGAAACAATCATCAAGTAATGAATCTAAAATAAATGTCTTTGTAATCTCTCTCTCAATAAGAAATTCATCCTCCATCCTATTACGCAATCTAGTCTTCATCATAGTAAAAAATGGATGTTCAGTAGTTGCAGTAGAAACCAGAAGAGTCAAAATCAGGCGAACTAATCTATCAACAAGAGGATAAGTCTTAGACTTATTTGTCTCTACTTAACCCTGAGATAGCTTTGTAATAGATAACAATGATAATATTGGTCATAATAAAAAGAGTAAGAGAATGAAAATGGGAAAAGATTGTATCTTTAGGATTTAGAGAATACATCACTAGTTGTCTCTAGAATTGAGAAAAAAACTCTAAAACTCCATCTCAATGGAACTGTAAATTTTTGGATTTGGGGATAATATTGAGAGAGAGAGAGAGAGAGAGCTTGGTTGAATTTGAGTTGATTTGAAGTTCACATTTAATGAGAAAAATAGCTCAAAAGAGAGCTCATGATGACAAAGAAGTTGAGCTGACAGAGGTCTGTGATTTCTAATAGGTGAGTGATCTTACTGGGTTTGGGTTGGGTTGAATCCAAACCCATGAGATTTGACCCAAATTCGTTTACTCAAAAGTAAGTCTTTGGGCTTTGGTTTATGGTAATGGGAAGTTTTTGGGCTTTGGTTTATGGTACTGGGCTTTGGCATCTTATAGGCTCGTGCTTTGCTCAAGACTTGGGGGACCCAGGCTAAAGTTAATTAGGTTTAGTTATAAGCTGATACCAAAAATAATTTGCATGTGGGTTGGGCGCGGGGAGTGGGAGACATGTCTTCCCCCCATCCTTGCAATTTAGCCTGAATCCATCTTTTAATCCTCAGGTTGTCTACTAGTCAATTTCTCCTTCTCCGAAGGTAAGAAGAGTGAAAGAGTTTTACCTTGTTCCTGCCAAAGCACTTTGGAGTAATAGTAATTATCAATGAGTAGGAAATAGTTTACCAGATTAGCAACAAAACAAACAAAACCTTAATAAACTAATGAGCTTTTAAAGAAAGAAAAATATTTGTAAATTTAATCCAGTAACTGATCCAACATAGTCTTTAGGGACCTTCTAGGTTGCATTTAAATATTATCCCATATTTCGAAACCTGCATTAAAAGGTCCTCTGTATAATCTAGAAATATCTTTGCTTGTTTGAAACACATTATAGAATTTCCTAAAGGTAAGACCACTTTGACAAGATTTGGTTAGTTTAAGATTGACGAGGCTTCTGTGTCTCTAATAATATGCGGGGTAAGCATCATGCAATGATGAAGAGTTAGTATTTCACACGTGTTGGATGTAAATTCATGTATGTGTTGGATGTAAATACATGACTAACTTTTAGCTGCACATACTTTAGAACCTAATATCAGCAGTACGGGATACTGCTTTTCGATCACATGAAACATACATGTTCATCCATTTGAAACTTCATTTTGTGAATGTGTTTTGAACTTTTGGTATACATTGGCATATTTTTCACTCACTTTGACAAACTGTGATGCTCTTGCTATTTCCGATATAGCTCTTGCTATGTCCAATATAACTCTTGCCAGATAATCACAGAATCAGGAATCTAAAGCACCAAAAAATATGAGACTCCAATGCGCATTAGGTGCATACCATATTCCACCAAGAATGTTATTACTGCATGAGTGTCTTGCCTTTCTTTTTTCTTTTTTTTTCCATTGCAAGCCATCATTCAACTAATCAACGGCATCTAAAAATATCTATCTAGGGTTTTAGTATAGATCTGGTGTGAATATCTTGTAATGCAAATGCCCACACGTATTGTGAAGTAGTTGCTCTTGGGCTATTCGATGTGAACTCATGTGTATGCAATTTTGTATTCTTTTTTCTAACAAATATGGATGCCTGGTATTTGTTGGTCAGTAATAAGAACAAGGAGGTGCAATATATCTTAGGCATCTGAATACAGATACAAGGGGGCACTTAATGTGCATCTTGTGTCTGATTTCTGCCATTATTTCAATTCATTTAGTATTTTAAATTTTATTTCAACACTTATAATCATTTGTGCTTCTTAATGAATTAGTTATGATTTTTTTTCCTCAAAGAACTAAATGATATCAAGTTGAGATTACAATAAATCTATACCTTTCATTTCTGCTGTTCATTTATTACCTCTAATTTGCGAAGTACTTAAATATGAACGACGTATATTCTAATTTTCAGGTAGGAGGCGCGGTGTGGCCTAATTTCAGTGAGACTAAGGATCATATTGTGCCTCATCCTATGGAAACTGAAGAGGACTCTTTGTTTACCGGTGGAGAATATGAAAAGTTTAAGAGAGATGAAGGTCTTACCTCTCTTGTGCAGTGTACTGAGCAGTCAGCTGAGGCCCAACATAGTCATATCAGTTACAGATCAGATGGAAGCTCCGGTTTTCAAACAAATGAAGAGCTTTCTTCTTCACAAGCTGAGATAGATTCTTGGCTTGATTTTCCTAACTTATGCATTGAGCTTAAGGATGACTACAGCCACGGAAATAATCATAATCCAGTGATGGAATTGATGAATGATCCCACTGATGGAACCAACCTGAACTCAGTTAGAGGTAACATCAGAGCCTTTGTAACTCTAGTTGAATGCTTCTTGAAAGTTTATCATCTGAGCAATTCTTGGTGTGTTCATAGGTGAACCAGTGCAGCTACATCATGAGTCTGGCTTGTATGGTCACGAAGATAATAAAGAAAATGATGATTTTCTTGAATGTGATTGGGCTACTTTTGGAGATTTTGACGATATTGAGAAACTATTTAGGTATTGCCACTAATATTGGGCTATAGATGTTGATGATTATGCCTTACACCTTCCATTAGTCACTTTAGGACCTTTTATTTACCTCATGAGCATCCAATTTGAGAACTTTTTTTTATGTCTTTCCAAGTTTTATGATATTATCTTGTCAATATCCTCATATGTCACTATTCTGCAGAAAAGATGACTCCATATTTGGACATGATATGATTGGAGATGCAGATGGGCTTCTTTCTCCATCTAAAGATGTCATTGATAGTGCTGCTCAATCAATTCCGATGCCTGTAAGTGTGCAAGTTCTAATTCCTGTAAAAATTATTGCCGATTATCTGATAATGGCCTTTTCATGAACTAATCCTGACTCATCTTGTCTGCAGGACCTGCCATTATGCAAAAACCAAACTTCTGATGAAGGTTGCTCATCTTTTCAGTCAGATGATCATACTGACATTCAAAGAAGCCCCTTATGTAAAGAGAAGGTAAGTAGTCTATTAATGCATATAATTTCAGGTACTTGAATGGTGCTACCTTTGAGAGCGTAAAGAAAACTGTAATTATAAATTTATAATTAAACCCACAATCTAATATTTTGCCTCAATTCTTCACTATGAATTAGGTAGTTTGTGTCAAATACTAATGGATGGTGATCATAGACCAAGGCTTCTAAGATTTGTCTAGATTTTTCTAAGTGAAGAATCTTAAACTATAGGGAAGAACAGTAGGATCTTATAAGTTGTAATTATCACGACCTTCAGGCTTCGTTGTCCATCCCTCAAAATCGATTTGTATAGTACCAGAATTCATGTATACTTGAGCATGAGCATGATTAAAAGAAAACAAGCGCAATAAACAATATTTTTTTCTTCTAGTTCTCATTTATCAACAGTGAGGAAATTGTCTTATGTTTTAAACTAACTTGGATCTGACCTTCGCTAGAAAAAGAAAACAAAGGGAAAAAAAACAAAAAACTAAAGGATATAAATAATGTAGGTTGACTTGTCAAACTCCAATTGCATTTGATCATGTATGTTCATATCAGTGTTCATGTATGTTTAGAGGTGTCAATAGCAGTATTTGATCTGTCAGTCATTCTTATATTCTAGGCTAGGAGAATCCTACACTCTGGACTAGTTCATCAACTGATACCCAACTTGCATCCAACTGACAGAATATTCAATGTGACGTAACTTGCAAGTTATATATAACATTTTGGCACATCCGGCCCCTTGCTAATGTATATGTAATCTGCGTATTTCTTTTCAACTTAAAGGCAGTAGTTCTTTTCTTCAATAGTTCACGGATTGTTTCACCATCACAATGTATATAAATGACAGGAAGAAGTTTTCCCCCCGTCACGACTTAGGTATAAACTTGTTTAGAAAATCTGCTAGTTTCTTGGAGATTTGCGTCCTTCAGATTGTTTTTATTTCCATCTGCAGGTAGATGGGCAGAAACTAATACCCGGGTCTCAGAACAAAGCAGAAGAAAAGGGGAAGAACAGACTATCAAGGAACATACAGGAAAGTTATAACCAAAACCAAAATAATGCAAGTATAAGCATTCAAAGTTCAGTTACAACTCCTCTGAAAGCCTTTCAGTCAAAACCCATGAGTCAAGAAATGCAATTTGGTGATGCTAAGTGTATGGGAGACCAAGGATATCCTACAAATTGCTTACCTGGAGTGCAGTTTTCTTCAAATGTCATAGACAAAAACCAAAAGAGACCTGCTCCTTCTACATACGAGGTTCGTTCTGGTGACACAAAGCATCCAAAAATTTCAAATAGACTACAAGATGGCACACCAGGAATTATGACAGCTCAAGAGAAGATGGAGAAACTAAGGCAATTACAGAAAATGCAGGCCCAGCTAGCTATTGAAAAGCAACAGCTGCAATATAATCATCAACTACCTGATGCTGACGTTTCTGCCCCTCAGTGCTCTACATTGACATATGAATCCCCTTCAGAGGAAGTCATATACTGTCAACTTCGAGATGTTGTGGAAAAGGTCTAGTTTTATTGCCTATGAAGAGTCCCTTCTAGAATTAGGAATTTGTGCTGCTTTTTAGGATCATAATTGTTGCCATTTATGCAGGTGGATATTAGGACTAGACTTTGTATTCGAGATAGCTTGTTTCGGCTTGCCAGAAGTGCAATGGAACGACAAAGTGCTAGTGACAGAAGCAGTACCAACAAAAGTAACAGAGAGGAGGATGAAGTTTCTGCAGACGAAGAGTTGAGAAATTATGATCGGTAAGCTAATGTACTGTTCTTTTAGCTCACTTTTTTTTGGGCTACTTTTTCTTTCTTTCTTGTGTGTATGGAAGTATAGAGAACCTAGATTCCAGCCAGTAGTCATATAACCATTTTCTCATCAAAATGTACTATTAGTTAGTATTTGTCTGAAAATCATTGTAGATTAATGTCAGCAGCCATTTGCTAGGTATTGTATGTGTTGGTCTATCAGATTATAGGCATGATAGTGTATTACACTCTACAATTATAGTAATCGAGATTTAAGATTCACTTTGATATTATTCATTTGTACTAATCCTGCAAAAAGATTCAACATCATTCTTTCTTCATGAACCCACTAGCTTCTCATTCAAAGTATATTTGGCATAGGTTCATTGAGCAGATAAGTCACAAATCTGTGTTCATGATCTTTCCAGGTGGGTTATCTGGAATCAGAAGTTGAATATGTTGGGAAGTCTACTATTAGAATTGTCCGTCTCAATTGAACAAGACCTTCTAGATTTATCATGTAAATGAGATTACTCTCGCATAGGACATAAACCGATTTTTGATTGTTTGCAATCATATAATTACACAAAAATAACTAATCCCTAATTCCCCTAATAAGTGAAAATGGTCTTATTCCAACAGGATCAAGCCACCCTTCAAATTCTTATTCATTTGGTTAACCTCTCTCATTTGCATACTCGTCGATGAACATGGAGTAGACTAAGCAATCAACAATTACTCTATTCACCCATGTAAGTCTAGTAGCATGGACCTAGATCGGTAGAGATAATGGAGAAGTAACTTGCTTTGAGAATCTCCTGAAAGAGATTCATACCTACTCTACAAAGTATCCAGGATTGCATTCTTCAAACTCTCTTGATTGTCTATATTTCTTCTCTCTTCCAAGATTAGATAATCTCCCGCACAAACCCGAATCCTTCCTGCATCCTAACTGTTGGCGCTTTAGGAGTCTGATTCATCATTTATGTCCAAATACCAGCTGAAAATATGAAATTGATTTAATCATCATCTTCAAATGGCATTAGTAGTCAGATGATGACATACTTTTTTTTTTGGCAGACGTGCAACAACGTTGGCAGATCCAGAAACAGATACAAATCCTATTGATCGCATCGTGGCCAATTTGCTCTTCCAGAGACCAACAGAAGCTTGTTCCAGAATTGGCTCATATCTTCTCAGCTCAACTTAGTAATCTCCCTTTTCATAACCCATAAGCACTTGAATCCTTTACTTTTGTATTAAAAAAAAACCTACTAATAAACTCTCTCTTGTAATAAGGATTGGTGTGGATGCTTGTCATTTGGTTGATGAGAAGAGAAGGATCTGCAGCCTTTTATGTGAAGTAAGATGTATTATGACAAGATCTTGTTACTTTCTAGTATCTTTCTTCTTTTTGTTTGTAATATATACAACCTTTACATTTTTCTTATTGAGGGGAGTTCTCTGTTTCTATGAGTTTTTTTCCATCTCAGAGCAAGCTGATAACTCCTCGTCCCAGCGCTGCAGCTTCGTCTCGAAGAATTTGATGTCTTCATGCATTTACAAGTTTTTTCGATCTTGTAATCTTTATGTAATATCTTAATGCTGAGTTGGAGCTGACAAGTACCCAAGGCAAACGTGTAAAGAGCTCTGGATGCCAAATTTAGGTGCAAGTTGCAGGTATTTTATTAAGTTGAGCGATGGTTTCCTATGGGAAACAGTGCCAAGGTTAAAACTCTAAATCACAGTGAAGATGATAAAGTTTGATCCCGTGTTGTTTCTGTATTATATTTACTCGTCTAGTATATTTCTATACTTAATTGCATCAGTGTTTCCATTTGCAATCAGTCCAATAGATCAAAATTGTAGAGCTTAAGGTTCTCGGGCACCAAGAGGTAATAAGTGGGTTTGAATCCCCTCAGTTACGGTGGACGGCAGAAATTTCGGATTGATATGTAAGAGCACCTTGGCTTTTATTGATTTATCGGCAATTTCGTGATTTTTGTAGGGATTCATCTTCATATATTTGTAAAAGAGGAGTCATTTTTGCGTTCCAAAAACTTTCTTTCGTGAAGTAGGAGACTATATATCTTCCAAAAAGAGAAAAAAGAGGAGATATAGGTATTTTGTATTTATATTTGCGTTCTGTCACATAACAGCTGCCCTGCGGATGTATGTATCTTTGTTGATTGCAATGGCAATAAAATGGGCCAAGTCGCTCTAAAATAATGTGAACGAAAACCGACTAATTTCAGTGAGAGAGTCTGTGATCTATCCAATGCACCAAACAAGAGAGAGAGATGACTTTTGGTTGGAAAAGGGGGGGATGCTAGACGGAGTTTGTGTGAAAGTGACACAAGAGGTCTTAGGCACTGTTTGGCAACCAAAAAAAGTGTCTTATCTAAGAGATTGTGTCTTATTGACTTGGTCAATAAGCTAGTAGAGCTGTTTGGTGACCAAAAATAAGAGGAGATTATTTTGGAGATTGTGTCTTTTGCAAGTAGTTTTTGGAAAGCTATCTCAAGTAGCGTTTGTCTTTGGGGAAGGAGCTGTCATTTTATTCTTTCGTTTTTGCCCCTAGTAATTCTAATTTTATATCAATAATATTGCATGTCTTTTTTAGTCATTTAACAAATTTAAGCTAGTTGTACAACTACTTTTGCCAAACAGCTCTAGTCAATTAGCTAGCTACACAGCTATCAGCTTTCAGCTACAATTTCACAGCTTTCAGCTAGCTTAACAGCTTTCAGCTATAATCTTACAGCTTTCAGCTAGTTTTGCCAAACAGAGCCTTAAATTTTGATAAGATTAAGGCTAAATATCAGAAACGCCCCCTTCATTTTGGTTGATTATAAATAACCTCCCATAACTTCTTCCAAAATACTAGAAAACTCCCCTGATTATTAGGGGTTACTAGAAAGCCCCTTTAATTGTAAGATTTCATCAGAAACTCCACCCCCAACCCCCCCCCCCCCCCCCCCCCCCCACCAAAAAAAAAAAGATAAATAAATAGTGAATAATAAAAAGATAAATAAATAGTGAATAATAATTTCACCGAAAAGATGTCTCCGTGACTAATTTTTCCCAACAATGTGAAAATTATGCTTCTTTGATAAATTCTTAAAGTTAAATAGGGTTTCTGATAAACCTAAATTTTAGGATTTTTTTTAAAAAATATTTTGAAAGTTATGAGGGCTTATTGATAATTGTTCAAAATGAAGGGTGTGTTTTCACGAAATTTAGCCTAATATGATCAACGTTTTAAATAAAGATGCATAATAAAATATAAAAGTTGACAAGCCACATTTTAAAAGAGGAATACTCGAGGAAATATCTGTAACCGTATTCATTAGGATACAGATATGGTTTCTCAAATCTATAATCGATATGATATAATTACAAATACGATTTTAAAATGAAATATCAACGGATCCATATTCAAACTATCCGAATACATATTGGTCATGTTGTTGCAATAGTTTTAATCTTTATATTAATGAATTTGAGGTTAATTTTGATGATCAATATGTCTAATCTTAGCTTTTCATTTATAACAAGCATATTAATGAATTTTTTTATATCGTGTGAACCGTGATTTTGTCAATATTGTCAAGTTTTCTCATATCCCATTTGCATCTGCATGCGTATCCGCTTATATATCCATATGTATATCCGTATTTGTATCCGATTTTAACGGATATGAATATAAATTTTCTTTACCGAGGTATATGAGTATTTATATCCGTATCCGTATACTTGACGTGTAAACGGATACGGATACAAGAGGTATCGTATCCGAGCCAATCTCCGGACCGAATGCACTCTTGGTAACAAGATCTTTTTCTCGGGTCATGGGTATCTATCCGACCCGGACGTTGCCCGTTAAGGAAATGTCCAACCGACGACCCTGTCAAATATCCCAGTCGGTTTGCGGGGAGACGGAAACAGAGCGAGGGTAGCGAGAGTTTCTATGTGACGAAAAAGGGAAGAAAAAAAAAAAAAACATGGAGGCGGAGAGAAAGAAAGGGAAGGGGGGGACGGTGATCTCTCCGATACAGAGCCTCGATGATGGATGCCTCATGCACGTCTTCAGCTTCCTCCGCCCGATCCCAGGTCTTTCCCTCTCTCTCTCTCTCTCTCAAACCCTAGAAATTGACCAGTTCCATTTCGCTCTTCGATTGGTTTTGGCTTTGCGGTTTTGTTTCAATTTCTTGTTTCGCGCTTTTTTTTATCGTTTAATTTTTTTTCCCCTTCTCGTTGACGAGTTCGTATTCCCTTGCCATGGATTTTGTTTCCCAACTGAAAGGAGCTTGATTAATTTACAATTTTTAACGAAAGGTACTTACTGCCTTGAACCTTAGATATGAGATTAATCCCTTGTTTGAGACATGTTTTGAAGTAAATTTCAGTTTTTTCGCTCCTTCCCCCTAATATCTCCTTCTTTTTTATTGAGGGTTCGGTGTTTAGATTGCTATTGAAACAAAAGGAGCTTTTTTTTATCTACCCATAACCTAAAAGGCGCAACCCTTAGAATTAGTACTCTGGTCAGCATAAATTTAGCCAAGAGCTGATGTAATGTAAATTTTGAAGTCATGAACTATGCATTGTTTCCCTAAACATCGGTTCCCTTGTAAAATAAATTTGAAGTGTTCAACAAAGATCTGAGGAACGTCCGGGCTCAGAAAACGTTTATGAGTTCATGATGCATAATTTGAAGATTGTAATTTCATAACCTACGATACAACTCTTACTCACCAACGTTGATCACTCTTAAGAGTGTCAACTAGAAATTTTTACTTTGCACAGATGTTATGCATCTTAAAAAAAAATCTATTTTGCAAAGCACCTCATTGTTCCTTCCTGATAAGCTGCATGTGCGTTGTTCTGATTTTCCAGTCGGAATGAGGCCTTAAATATCTGAACAAAAGCGTAATCCTAAAACAGGTCATGTAGATGACCCATGTTTTGGAAAATGCTAGGTGCTTCTAGGCATCAGACCAGGCGCTTAGCACAGACGCTTGGGCGGGTGCTTAAGCGGAATCAAGGCATTTTTAAGCATCGAGGAAGACAGAATTCTTTTGGATGATTCGAAATCATATTCTTGTCATTTACTTGAGATGGAATTTAGTTATAGTCTTCTGAATTGATCCATTTTGACTTGGTCAATTTTTTTTGATCCATTACTATGCTTAAGTGAACAATATAACCCTTTTTGATGTGTTGTAGTCTGCGTAAGTGTCTCATGCTCTCCTAGGCGCTCGTAAGGTGTAGGCGTCCGGCCTAAGCACCACTTAGGTCTAGGCGGGTGCCTAGACGAGCGCCCAAACCGCTTTTTAAAATAGTTTAGATGACTCTAGGAAAGACTTAATGAATTAACAATAAAATAAGTGAACTTCACTCTATTTGATATCAGAACCATGGTTACTTTTGTTTCTCTTCTTGCCTTAATCCCTTCTTGGTTAAGGATCATCATGAAATGGGACCTTTGCATTATGAAATTAGCCTTTATAACTTAAAACTGCTTTGAACAGATGATGTTGTCTCATATTTTGACCCTCTATTGCTCTATTGCTATGTATGTGGAATGACGTTGTCACTTGTAGTTCATGTGAGGAAATCTTAGGAGAATTGGCACATCATTAGATACTTTTTTAGTCAAACTTCTTGAATATGTTCCTCTTAAATCATATGAAAGGAAGGTCACTGACAAGTAGGAGTGGACACTTAGCCGGGTCGGCCCACAAGCCAGCGCGCTCTTGAGCTCGGGTCAACCTTGCTCGGCACAGGACAGGCCCAATTCGGCCCGTTACAGTAGCGAGTTGCGGGACCGTGCTAGGTCGGCCCAAGCCAAATGCGAGACAACAACCCGCTCGGCCCACAAGGCCTAGCGAGCGGGCTGGGCCTACATGTGAGCGGGATGACTTGCTTGTCCCGGCCCGTGGGCTCGCATTTGGTTGGTAATAATATATTTTTTCCTTTAAAGTTTAATGTAAGTTCTTTTATTCTTGTATTTTTTAACTAGTGGAATAATATTATGCTACTTATTGATGTAAACCTTGCTCCAAACTATATTAAATCTCTGTGTTTGTGATTGTTCTCTCTATAATTGTATGCAAATATACAATTTTACTTAATAAAATTATTTAAATTTTTTTGTAATCATGTCGTTATTAGTTTGCTATTTACATATAATTATTAAGTGTTAAACAATATTAAAAAACTATTAAAAATAATTAAATATTAAAAAATAACAAAAAAACTAAGTGGGCTAGGTGGGTTGACCATGTCATGGCTTGCCCTGCATGTTCTTAGGCCTGCGAGCGGGTAGGGCTGAGCTCTAGGCCCAAGAACAAGCAGCAAAACACAACTCGATCAACTTGCTGCGAGTCGTGGCTAGCTGGCCTCGCCACTCAGTCCGCATTAAGCCGGCTTGCGGGATGAGACAGCACGGCTCGTTGTCCACCCCTACTGACAAGTTGCTAGTTGTCAATTGTGTAAACTGATATAGTAGTTTTTATTTGGGTAAAAAAAAGGAGAAGTTCTTTTACTAACATTTGTGACTTCTTTTACATGTTAAATACTCTTAAAGCTTGTCAGCTACTAACTAGGATGTACATCAGGTTGCACCATCACCTATTAACTCTTTTCGGCATGGAATAGTTCTCTGTTTTTAGTCTGCCTGAAATTATCGTATTAACATGCGCCCATAGTGGCCCCATTTATCAACATATTACTGCTTCTTCTTTGAAGGAGATGCATCTTTCCTGATTCAAGGTTTGCAAGAGACAGATGCTCATGGATCACACCTCTTTTAGTTTTTTTTTTTTGTACAATGTAGACATAACTCTTCCTTTTGGTTGTTGAGTGTGTGTGTCATAATACGGTTGTTACCCTCATTGTTGTTTAGTCCCAGATTGGGTGGTTGTGAAGAGTTTAGTGGGTTTATAATGTAATCCAAGGGGCTCAAGTGCAACTAATGCTAACATTTTTTACGGTTGATTGAGCCAAACAACATTTGCTCTTCGTGGATTCCACAATGGACATTGTGTGGAAGGGCTCGCAGGCCCAATGCGTGATAAATGGATCAGAACAGTTAGGCAGACGAAAGAGTGGAACTATATGCTACATGGGTCTAAATGCTACATGTTAGTGCACTGGGAGCCACTTTTTGGAGCTATAGGAAATCCTTCATAATCCACATTGTTCGGTGGTGATACTGGGACCGATTAGTTGTCTTGTCGCGACAAGAATGTCACATATGTAAGGTAGGGTGATTGTGATGCCCAATTGTGGTTTAGTCCCATATCACGTGAGTATGAAGAGTTTGGTGGCATATAATGTAGCCCAAGGGACTCTTAAGTGTGAAGGCTAGCACTTTTCGTCGAAAGAACATTTTCCTCTCTGTGGGTCCCATGACATACATTGTCGTTGCGCCCCGAGCTTGTAGACTCGGGGTGTGACAAATGATATCAGAGTAGTTAGCTAGTCGTAAGTGTGGAACTAGTGTTATGTCACGTGACCGTGGTGGGATCCATGTTTAGAATCCAAATTGTCCGGCGGTGATATTGGGATGCATTGGTGATACTAGGGCAGACGAATTATTATGCCACAATGAGGACATTGTCTATGTAAGGTGGGGTTATTATGAAGAGTGTGGTGGAATTATAATGTAAACCAGGGGGCTCAAGTGGAATTAATGCTAGCATTGTTGGCAATGGATTGAGCCAAACAACGTGTTGCTCTCCATGGGTCCCAGGAATTTTAACAAGCTTGTGCTCCCGAGGTGCTATGGGATAAATCTTGATTTATTATGTAGTACTTTGTGTATAAAGCAGAAACTGTTGGATGAAGAACTGTGTATATGTTTCGCTGCCATTAATCCAATAGACTCAAAACATAGAATTTTCTACGTGTTACTGTTTGCTATAAATTCCAATTTGTGATGCATGTCAATGATCATGAATTGATTATTTGATGTCGCTATGTGAGAGCTGTAAACTCCATCGTATTGGATGCACTTTTAAAATTTTATTGCAATTTGATTTTACACGAGCTCTTTTAGCACCCCTGTTGTTGAATTGCAGATCGATATAACACGGCCCTCGTTTGCCACAGATGGCGGTTCTTGGCTTGCCATCCTCGGCTATGGTTGCGTGTGGAGAGACCCATCAAAAACTTGAATGAGCCAGGTGTATACCCCAGCCTTGAGGCTGCAATTTCTGCTGCAAGGTTAGTTGATAACATTTTATTTCATGTAAATAAGAGATGTGGTGGATAACAGTGTAACGTTTGTGGTCGAAGACCTGGTGACACCATTTTGATCGCTGCTGGTGGGAATCATGTTGCCTCTAATATTCAAATAAAGAAGCCGCTATGCCTTGTAAGTCAAAAATATTCATAGTAAATGTTTCTTCCTACCGGCCAATGTCATGAAATCAATTCATGAATAAACGTCTGTCATAGGATATCATTGATTATATGTGTTGTTATTTCATTAGGGAATTAAAAAATTCCGTAATTTTGTCATTTACAGGTTGTTCATGTTGTCGGTCCTTGAACTGGTTTCCTTGTCCTTTACTAAAAACTAGCCACTTTGCATGTGCAAATGCACGTGCCAGATATTAAAACTTATTTTTCACAATTTTTTATTAAAAAAAGAAAAAGTAGATAGTCATATTTTTAAGTTTATAGTTATAAGTGTTAATGTTATATTCTTTAATTATATACTTCATCATCATTTTATGTTTTTGAAAGTTCTATTTTTCAAAGATTTATTTAGTAATTAAAAAGATACTTCATGATTTGTTGTCCATGATTGTATTCCATTCTAAAAATGATTAGGAAAAAAATCTTTAGTTTGAATTTGATATACAAAATTTCCCTTGAAAAATTGAGATTCCTAGGTTTAATAAGTGCAATTGCATTATTTTAGTTTATTTTTAATTTCTATTTGAAAGATTTGTATCCTCCTGTAGAATGTTTATTTTCTTTTTTTCTTTTTTTTTCTTTTTTGGTCAGTTCTAGAATGTTTATTCCAAAGTTTTTTCGTTGTGTTGTTTGCTAGGGAGGGAGTGTGATAGAATTTTTAAACTAATTGTGTATTAAAGAGATGGTACAGAGGGAGGTGTGAAAGAGTTTATATTCATGTGAAATGACATAATTATAGTAATTGTTACCCACCATTGTATTCCATTCTAAAAATGATTAGGAAAAATCTCTAGTTTGAATTTGATATACAGAATTTCCATTAGAAATATGAGATTCCTATGTTTAATAATTGTAATTGAATTGTTTTAGTTTATTATAATTTTTATTGGGAACTTTGGTATTTTCTTGTAGAATGTTTATTTTCAAAGTGCTTTTATTGTGTTGTTTGCTAAGGAGGGAATGTGTTGAAAATTTGAAATTAATTGTGTACAAGAGAGATGGTACATAGGGAATTGTGAAAGATTTAATATTCATGTGAAATGACATAACTATCCTCTTGTCTTTAGTGAATTTGAAGGACATTACTCCTCTCCTTTAAAATTTTTTGCTACCCTGCAAAGTTTTTAATATAGTAGCATAGATACTACTGCAGTAAGCATGATTTTGAAGTAAATGGCTATAGATGTGTGAAGAAAATTAAATGACATATACATTACACAATCTGCAGTGTGGAAACTTTAATCTGTCTAGATCCGAGAAAGGAAGGGGCCTTACTTTAATATAAGAACATTAGGTTTCTCTTGAGCAGACAAACACAGATTTTATAAGGTAATTTTCAGAAACTTACCATGAACTATTAGATTTTGCTTGAAAATAAGAGAAAATTACCATAAAGTTGTTGGGTTTCCCCCCTAGAAACCACCTTAACAATAGGGTAATTATACAAAAACCACCTTTCATTTTCAATTTAACATAAACCCCCTTTAAAGTTAGTTTTTGTTGCAATCAACCACCTCCCTGTCGAATTCTTCACTTGAGACCTAAAATTACCCTTAAAAAACTCACATTCAATATACATTACTCATTTTTCTAGTGTTTAGGTCTTGTTAGGATACAGCTCACGTACCTTAAACTCGAATTCTTTAAGCTTATTTTTATTTTTTAGTGAAAATTTGACTAAGATGTGGTTGATTGCAACGAGAACCTCCTTTAAAGGTGGCTTACGTATAAATTGAAAACTAAAGGTGGTTTCTATATAATTAGCCCATTGTTAAGGTGGTTTCTAGGAAAAAAACCAAGTTTTTAATCAGCAGAATCCCATCTAATGGCGTCAACAACATTGGTAAAAAGGCAAAAGTGCTCCTATTTGTTAACTTCCAGGGGGGGGGGGACTAAATTGGCAAACATACCCAAGTAATTTACTTATACAATGTAACTTACTCTAACAACGGTTAATATGGTAGGTCCATGAAAAAAGTCCATGGTAGGTTTCTTGTTCGGTTATTTTCCTTCAAAGTCCCTACTAATTTGTGTTAGTTTTCTTAAGCTTACTTTTTTGCATAAGGATGCGCAAATCACTTTCTTTATTCAAAGAAGAAAATAGAATTGTTTTATTATTTGAAAAATAGAACAACATACTTATTGGAGGTTTATACGTTAAAACCATAGTTTTTTGCATGGATGAGAACAGGAAAAATTTTGAACATTTTAGGTTGATTGTCTTACATAATGAAGATATCTGCCTCCCAGATTAGGATATTCTATTGTGTGGTGGTGTTTTAATTGAATATAGTCGTTTGTTGGCTTTTAGAGAAAGCGTCTTTGACCCTGCAATCTGCTATCTAAGTTATTTAGCCATGTGACCATGTCAACCCAAAAGGTTTGATGCTCACCATTCTAGCACATTTCACCTCAGGCAAGAAATAATCTGCAGGTTCTTATACATGAAAGGTGATTTTCAGATGACAACCACTAATTATTAGGGATTGTGCAGGAAAATGACCTAGCAAGGTAACAAGGTAAACATGTTGTCACCTTATTGTTGCTCTTCACATTCAGAACTACTCCATCCATTCTTCTAGGCTAGTAGAGTTGCATTACTGTAATAATCTTATCTACGTTTTTAATGCTCATTTACACCAAGATTGTTCTTTCCTTTATTTTTTCACCTCCCTTCAGGCTGACCTTACCTCACATCTTAACTTCATCATCCATTTCTACTTTAGTCCAATCATCCAGTAATGTGCGGCATCATTACTTGCACCCTCCTTTGGCCACCAGAACCCCAATGAGATTGTCCTCCCCTCTCCAAATTCGTTCGTAGTTCAGATCAGCGTGAGAATTTGATGTCTGGATTGTATCAATCTGTTGCTTTGGATAATGCTTGTGGCTTCACAACCATACATATGGAAACTTATGTTGGATATGGTCTTGTCGGATATTAGTTGAAGATACTTGCTTTATAATCATTGGTCTGCTTGAAGATTTGCCCTGGTGTTAAACGCCAAAATATTCTATTTAGTGAAATATGCTATTGCTTAGAGAGCGTATTTAATAAATGATAGTATTGCATGGTATGAAGTACATTTACGAAATGTGTCGTGCTTGAAAGAGGTTATTTTTTCAGCCATTAGGTTTTTGCCTTGGATGCAGCAGGTGTTTGGTGAAGATACTGACCTCATGGGTTGGATACTTTAACCTGCATTTCGTCCTTGTTTTCTTTGTGAATTTTACTGTTTTTTATCTATAAAACATAGATGACCTTGAAAAAGCCCATTTTGCAAATATGATTTGGTGTACATATTCGTTACTGTGAATTAAAATAATTTTGTGCTGCCATGCTCTTATTTTCTTGTTTTGATCAGATTGGTGCAGGCGATCTTCCTGATGACACAGTCTTAACCTGTGCACGTGGTTCTGATAGGTATGTGGCTAGTTCCATTTTATTTATGACTTTCGTGCTAAGTAAAAACTATACGCCGAAGTCAATGTTCTAAGTTGTCGTGGTTTGGTCATGGGTGGCCCAAAACTACTAAATGCCCAATTTACTGCAGAAAATTAGTGGTGTGAGGTGCATCCAAAACTAATCGAAACCCAATCCTGAGTCTGTCCGAGCTGCCCTGTTTTGATCCATATACACATCGATTACACATATTTACATATCACTTCAGTTTACACACGTGCAAAAGATCTAGATCTTAAAAGCTTTTTACTTGTGCATCACCCTCTTAAATCCTTCTTTCTTCAATTCTTTGTTGGAATACCATGTGTGCTACCATTGTGTAAAGGTGAAGTTCAAAATTATTTGATCTCAATCTTGGTCTCATGTGAATATGTGGAATAAAATGAACAGTGCATGTTATCACCAGAAACCACATAATGGGCACATGGATGTGCTCATCTTGTTCCGTATGTTATTATTTGTTATTGTTAGAAGAGAGTATTACTTTAGCATTGGTTTAGTCCCACATTGTCTGTAATACTAACTTGTAACTAATCCATCTTTATAAATAATAAAATATAGAGTGAGGGGATATCTCTCCAAGAAGCTCTTTTCTCTCCAAATCTCAACATGGTATCAAAACCTATCCCTAAATCTAACCCTAATACTAATCCAAATTTTTAAGCCTAACCCTAACCCTAACCCTAGGTCAGTCGCCTGTCTCCAAAACCCTACCCACTAAAACCCTGCAGCCGCCTATCTCCGAAACCCTAACCCTAATTATCACGTCTTCATCCACAACACCCACCGCTAAGTTAATTCGTCGTTCTCGTCCTCGCCATCGTCATTGTCCTCATCTTCCTGGTCATCGTCATCGCTATCATCGTCCTCGTCATCATCCTCGTCCTCGTCCACCTCATCCACATCCTCGCCCTCGAGCTCATTCGTCATTCGATCCAGATCCGCAACCCGACGCCGCTTGCCGTTGATGACCGCCGCCACCATGAGGCCCTCGCTCGTCGTCGCCATGCTAGCCGCTCGCCGCTCTCTTTTTGCTTTTGGATCTGAATCAGATCTGCGAGTTGCCCTGTAAAAAAAACATTTGGGTTCCATCTGAACATTTGGGTTCTTGACTTTAACCTTCGGGTTCTATACTAACCTTCGGGTTCTTGCACTTTAACCTTTGGGTTCAAAATTAAACCTTCGGGTTCTTGAACTTGTTTAGCCCACTGGCTAATTCAAGAATTATTTTCTTAAACTTGGACATACTTTGATTGTATTCATTTTGGAGTACAACTTGTGAATGTTATTGTTTTGAACTCTACTCGTCTGTTTCATGATGACCGGATCTGAGGAACTTAAGAATTCTGAGTTAACGGTCCAGACGTAAGTTTCGAAGATATTTTCTGGTAGAACCACTGATCGGAAGCTTGATGGAATTAACCCTCTCTAGTGAAAACGTGTTATTGAAATCTACGTGACAAGCCGAGGCAAAACTGATCATTTGTTGACAGATCCTACTACTACTACACCAGAATTTTGGACATTGGATGATAGTGTCCTCTTGCATCAAATTATTAATATTATGGAGCCTAAAATTCCGGATTTAGTTCTTCATTGTATGATAGTGAAGAAACTTTGGTGCTTTTTACAAAATCTCTATAGGGATAGCAACAATATTAATCGGGCATATGAAGTAATTCAAAAACTGTTTCGTAAGAAACATGATGGTAAACCCATGTATGATTATTATGGTGAGTTCAATCGTCTGGCTGAGGAACTTCGTTAGATTTTTTCTATTACTGAGGATGTAAAACAAATGCAGAACCAATGGAACAAATTTATGGTACTCACCTACTTGGATACCTTTAATTCTATTACTCCTCTGCTCGATCACAAATCATAGGGAGCTCCGTCATTAGTTCTCTAGCTGAGACTTATCACTTTCTAAAAAATATTATCCCTGCACAGTCACTTACATCCACTGCGGATCGCTCTGCGCTTGCCACTCAGAGTTGACAGTCTTATGGACAAGGTGGTCATACTGGTGGTCTTGTAAGAAGTAGAGGAAACTTTGAAGGGAGGGGAGATTACTACACTAGTCATTCTGGGGGTCGAGGTGGTCAACGAGGTGGTCGCAGAGGTCTATCTCAAGGCGGACATGCTCATGACGATGACTCAGTGAAGACTTGTAACTATTGCCACCAGTCAGAACATTTCAAATATAGTCGTCCTGAATTGGAAAGACATTTCAAATATAATTGTCCTGAATTGGAAAAGAAGAAAGTCAATGGTGCTTACATGACCACTTAGTACAACTTCATCTCATCTGATAGTGAAAGTTAACTACAGTCACTCTTCCATGATGTAGAGCTATAGCGTTAATTTTAGCAATTTTAATTATTCCAGTAGTATCAGAGTTCACAAACATCGTCTTCCTCCTTATCTGCTAGTCTCAAAAGTGCATGTACCTCTTTATCTTTACTTACACGTCTTCGTCGAATACTTGGATTATAGATACAGGTACCACTGATCATATGGTTGGGAATCAAGATATCTTGTCATCTTTCTTCCCTACATCTAATTAAACTATATTAGCTGATGGTTCATGTACACCTGTTCTGGGTGTCGACAATACCAATCCTACTCCTAGGCTTTCTCTTTCCTTCGTATTCTACCTTCCTAGTTTTTCCTATAACATTTTATCTGTTAATAAGATTACTAAATCTCTAAACTGTACAGTGACATTCTTCCCCACACGTGTCTTTCAGAACCTAGTCATGAGAAAAACGATTGGGATGGGACATGAGCAAAACGACCTTTATAAACTGGAATTGGGCGTCAAACATTTGGCTTGTATCGAAAACTTATCAGCCGTACAATACCACTATCAGCTAGGACATCCCTCTCTGTTCTCAAGCTTCTTAATCCCCAGTTCAAATCTCTTTCCTCATTAGAGTGTGAGTCGTGTCAACTTGGCAAACACCATCGTCTATCTTATCCTAACCGCGTCAATAAGAGGGTTGCTAAGCCATTTGATCTTGTTTATTCTGATGTTTTAGGGCCATGTCCAATAACTTCTAAATTTGGATTCCGATACTTTGTCAGTTTTGTGGATGATCACTCTCGTGTTACTTGGATTTATCTTCTCAAGTCTAGGTCTGAAGTCTTTTCTACATTTAAACTCTTTAGTCAATCAATTCAAGACTTGGATAAAAAAAATTTGTTCTGATAATGCAAATGAATATTTGGATGGTAACTTTACTAGTTTTCTTGAACAACATGAAATCCTCCATCAGTCTTCTTGTGTTTACACTCAGCAAAATGGAGTTACTGAACGAAAGAATAAACATCTCCTTGATATTGCTCGGACATTGCTATTCCATCGTCACGTTCTCAAAGAATTTTGGGGGGAAGCTATCTTAATAGTATGTTACTTGATTAATTGAATCTCCTCTTCTGTTCTGCTAGATAAAATTCCTTCCAAAGTTCTATAACCTAACGATGATCTCTTTCCGCTTCCTCCAAAGATTTTTGGCTCTCTGTGCTTTGTTCATAATCACAGTCCAAATAAATAAAAGTTTGGCTCTCGATCTATTAAAGGCATTTTTCTTAGCTACTCTTGAAAGCATAAATGTTACAAGTATTTTTGTCTGTCACTCATCGTCTTGTGTTATTTACTGATGTAACATTCTTTGAAGATAAACTCGGTCATTTTAGTACTCCGTCTCCATTATCACCGGATGAGTATGACTATTTAATCCTGCAAGAGTCATTGGTTAATGGTGGTGGTCCATCCGCTGACAATACTATTTACGCTACTGGCAAAGATTAGTGCGGATTAATAACCCAATTCAACTTTATCATCATCGCTCTGCTCCTGCTTCTGTGCCAACGTCGGTCTCAACACCACGTCCTCTGCCCGAAGAACCTGAATCAGTAAATACAAATTTACCCCCTTCTACGGAGACCTTCCTATTGCACTTTGGAAAGGGACACGAACTTGTACTTAACATCTTATTTTTAATTTTGTCTCCTATGATCGTCTCTCTTCTACCTTTCGATCTTTTGTTACTTTCTTCGACTCATATTTGGTTCCCAAGAATGTGTCAGAAGCCCGCCCTATCTATTCCAGGTTGGAACCAAGCGATGCAGGACGAAATGAGGGACTTGCAGCAGAATGAGACTTGGGATTTGGTTCAACTTCCACCAGAAAAGCAACCTGTCGGCTGTAAGTGGGGTGTACACTGTCAAGTTGAACCCTGATGGAACTTTGGCACGCCTGAAAGTCCAATTGGTTGCTAAAAGCTATTCACAGGTTTATGGCTTAGATTACATATATACCTTCTCTCCGGTGGCAAAAATGACACTTGTTCGAATTTTTGTTCCGTTAGCAGCGACAAATCTCTGGCCACTTCATCAGTTGGACATCAAAAATGCATTCCTTAATGATATTCTAGATGAGGAGGTTTACATGGACAACCACCGGGTTTTGTTGCTCAGGGGGAGAATGCGAAGGTGTATAGGCTGAAGAAATCATTCTATGGTCTTAAGCAGTCTCTGAGAGCCTGGTTTGGACGTTTTGCATCGGTTATTCAGGAATTTGGGCTTTATCATGCACAGAAAGATCAACCTGTCTTCTGGCGATTTCAGAATGGAAAACGAATTCTGCTAGTTGTCTATGTGGATGATATTATAATTACAGTGAATGATGCCTCTGGTATTGACGGCCTGAAGAAGCATTTACAGACATTTTCAAACCAAAGATCTTGGTTGCCTAAAATACTTTCTAGGCATTAAAGTCAACGAAGGATATTCTTCTGTCACAAAGAAAGTACGTCCTAGATATGCTTTTAGAAACTTGGATGTTAGGATGCAGAAGCAGTGATTCTCTGATGGATGTGAACTCAAAACTACTATCAGATCAGGGAGAGCTTTTTGAAGATATTGGACAATATAGAAGATTGGTGGGGAAACTGAATTATCTAACGGTGACCAGACCTGACATCACATTCGCAGTTAGTGTTGTGAGTCAGTTCTTTCTTGTTCGTACTAAGAACTACTCACTTAAATGCAGTAATGAGAATTTTGAGGTACTTAAAGAAGACTCCAGGACGAGAAATTCTTTACCCAAATCAAGGACACACTAGAGTTGCAGGTTCTTCTGATGCAGATTGGGTTGGATGCCCTTTTGATAGGAGATCGACTACTGGTCTCAAAGGAAATCTGGTGTCACGGAAAAGTAAGAAGCAAAGTGTTGTGTCTCGATCGTGCAGAATCAGACTATAGAGCTATGGCAAATGTGACACTTGAGATGGTTTGGATCAAAGACCTATTGACAGAGATTGGTCTTTCTTCAGAATGTCTCATGAGTCTATATGGCGACAATAAAATTGTAATTCACATTAGAATCCCGTATTTCATGAGAGAACCAAGCACATTGAAGTCAATTGTCATGTAGTCCGCAAGAAGCTCGAGGACAAAATCATCACGGTAAAACATGTATCGATAGTACATCAGTCGGCAGACATTCTTACAAAATCACTTGGTCAAACACATGTTGACTTTATTTGCGACAAGCTGGGCATGCATGATATATATGCTCCAGCTTGAGGGGGAGTGTTAGAAGAGAGTATTAGTTTAGCATTGGTTTAGTCCCACATTACCTGTGAGACTAACTTGTAACTAATCTATCTCTATAAATAATAAATATAGAGTGAGGGGAGATCTCTCTAAGAAACTTTTTTCTCTCCAAATCTCAACAGTTATTATGATCCTGCTTGCCATGAGGAATTTTTGACTAATGGCCTTGGATCAAGGGACATATTATCTGGACATGTAAATTATTCTAAGGGTCTGTTTGGCTATTTCCACAAAAAATTCGGAAATGGAAATGTAGCTTTTGAAATGAATTCAATACATTTCAAGACATTTTCTAGTTTTCATTTCTTTTGTTTGTTTCGCAAAGAAAATGTTCTTTTTCACTGCCAAGTCACACAAACAGACAAAAAAAGCATCCATAGTAACAGTGCTTTGATTTCTATTTCTTGTGTTTGTTTGAGAACAAGAAAAAGGAAATGAGAAATGTGGCATTTAAATATTTCGTTTTATTCTTCATTACTATTCTAACCGTGTTTTTACTAATTAATAATTCTGAGATGGGACATTTCTAAGTGTTTTCAGTCCAATTTGGTGTGAAAACACATTTCTTGAAAATTTGAGGTGGCAACACATGTGGCACTTTATTTCTTAAAAATTAAAGACGAAACAAACACTTGAAATAGAAATCTCTTGAAAACAAAAACTCATGTGGCACATGGGGGTTTTCTTGAAAGGTGAGGTGGCAACACATTTCTGTTTTTTTTTTGGAGCAAACAAACAGACCCTAAGAATAAGAAACAAGTGGTTTCAAAAATTTCTTTATCTTCATAAATTTGGTTAAAAAAAAAGGTTTCAACAGTAGGAAAAATATACTGGTTGATGCATGTGTAGAAAATCTTTGAAACATCATCGTTCTTTGTACTTGGATTATTTTGGATGTGGGTCAGGATGAACGATGAATGATGAGGATCTTCTGAAGAATGCCCCTCATTGAGTTCTGACAGAGCATAATGCTCTCATTACTTGTCGACTGCCAAAATTTGACCGCCCCATTTGTAACTCAAAACCAATCAGAATACCAACCTCTCAAAAGTGCACCTGGAAATATTGATGTGTCTCAAAAAAACCCACCCAATTCGGACCTATGAACGCCCCAAGTCCTACTCTTGTTTGTCACTCTCTACGAAAACTCAATCCAAACGCTTCAATATGCATTTGTTTCCTTTCAAGCAGTGCACTGGAGTTTCTATCGACATGCAAGGTAGCCAACCTTACCATAAGAGCGGAGCTCGGTTACTGCCTTCTCCACCGAAGCGGAAGGCTGACAATTGAAGGGTGCATCCTTCAATGTGAAGAGAATCCGTTGGATTACCTCTCCTTCCCTATAGTGAGTACAGCCAGCAGCAAAGTTGATACATTTTCACCAGCACCGAAGAGCCAACAGCAGCAAAAGATTGCAGATAGCGTCACTGTTTCAGAGACGAGGATTGAAGGAGGTGCGAAGGCGGTGTGGACCAGTGGGAACTTGGTGTTGCGGCATGTAAGGGCAATTTATGCACGAACTGCAATCTTTTTCTGGTTCACTGTTGGAGTTTAGGGGAAGAAAATCTTATCCGAGTGCCCCCTAGAGAAACTTATATGGGGAGATAGGAGATAATGACATGCGTCTTGGTTGGAAAAATCAGGAAACATGCGATGAGGAGATGGGAGATAATGAGCGTGCGTCATAGTTAGAAATCAGGAAGTGACGCATGTTTAGGCACTTGGATGGTTATTAAACAAGGTTTAAGATTTGTACTGGGATCACATTTCAGATCTCCATTGTCCCTATAAAAATTTCTACAGAGAACTTTCAGTAGGTTGGTTTTTTCGTTTTTTTTTTTTTTTTTTTTTTGGTCCTTTTGAGACGTTAGCACCTGGGAGCCTAGTGTGAGACTCTGTATGTCATTGTATTTGTTGTATCTGTAACTTAGCGGGTTAAATTATGTTTATCTTGTAACATATGAATTTCCCTGTGAAATCACAAAGTTCATTTGTTATGTAGGGCTGTGAAAAACAGAGCTCAGTGTTAACTTTATGTTCAGTGCTTTAAAGGTTCGGTTTCTTTCTTAGGTTGTAAGCACCGTTTATTGGTACTAGGTGAGGAGCACTTGCGTCGCAACGTGGTTACTTTTTTGAGTTTTTTATTTACTATAATTATTTTTTGAGTTTTTTATTTACTATAATTAGGTCGGGAAATGGTTTAAATTATATTAAAAGTTATCGGATGTTTCTGGATATAATCTTGTTGGTTTCAATCTCTTGCTTCCTTGGGGAATAATAAAGTTTATAGAGTATTTTTAATAACATTATAGATAATAAACAATCCATCTGATAAACTTGTACAATCGCTTGTTTAGGTTTTGAATTTATTTTGTGAAAAAAATATGAGAAAAAGTAACTTAAAGGGGAAAAATAAAGATTGAGCATTAAGCATTTGGAAGAGGTTTGAGTGTTAATAACGTTAGTACGCAAATTAAAAGTGAAATTAATAGAAACTGTTAAGTAAATCCATGTGAATTATAATGGATGGTCGTTTGATCGATTCATTGTTATTGAATTATGAGGCCAAGAGTGCATAGAATTTGCAGTTAGATGAATGGATATTCTATTGTTATCAATCTAACAGATATTCTATTGTTATCAATCTAACTAATCCAAAACTTTTTAGCATTACATATAATTAATGCACTTATATTAAATATTTATAATAAGTAAGAAGATAAAATTTACTCACTTGAATAATATCTCTTAATTGTTTGGAGGATTGTACTCCCAGTAGCTTTATCATCAATGAATCATATAATTATGCAACATACATAATTTTTTAATTCAATAAAATGAATAATTATTCATAGTAACTTTCTAATCATTTGAAAAAACTATTAATTTACACTATTTTAAGGATTTTCTAACTGAAAAAGAATATTGACTGAAATAGAAGTTAAATATTAAATCTAAAAAAATACGTTTTATTAAAGTCTACATTTTGGCTTCAAATTTTTTTTTTTGGAATTTATAAGACTACCTAAATTGTGTAAACAATGTTGTTTATCTTGAAATAATATGTTTGGATTTTTGGCCTATGCTAAAATTTTCTAAAATTACTCTTTCTTATACTTTGGTTATTAAAATCCTAGTTTTAAAATTATAATTAATTTTACTAAAACCATAATTCATTATAAAAATATTTTGGACACACTTATAGTGGAATATCTTTTTTTGTTTATGTTAATTGTTAGTTTTAGTTTTCATAGAACAAACTAATTGTATAGAGCTATTTTACATGTAAATTTTATGTTGCTCTTTATATATAAAACAATTAAAACTACTTTCATGAATGAACTTATTTGTGCTTTAAATTCTATGTGCCAAGATATCTGGGTATCCGTGCTTTTATAAATGGTAAGATCAACACTTGTAAATAATTTTGGGGGGGTATTTTGAACATCCCTTCATGCAACAACAGATCTAAATACCATGTTCTTCCAATCATTAAGAAAAACATAAATGGAAATCATAACAATTTATAATTACCCATATGCACTCAAAAAATCTACATGAATGAAAAATGTAAAAGAACCAAAAGATAAAGTATAAAAAAAATAAATGAAAAATTATTGAAAAAATAAATAATTGTGAATGATGAGACTAAATATCAGTAAATTTTGTTTATAAAAGGATATGTACTTTAAGAAGATAATTAAATCATAATACACTACATATTTATCAGTTGATCGATCAAATAGAAGTCAAGCGTTGCCCACGAATCAGAGAATAAATAAAATTTTAGTAGTTGAAAAAAATCATTAAAATAGGGTGATCTCATTAAGATTCTAAATCTTTTTGATATTCTTACCTCATGCAAACATATAAAACCTATTAGGCATGTCCTTTCACTTAGACTCATAGGCTATTAATAATCATTATTAAATATTATAGTGCCAAAATGAGCCTATTCTAAGACTTTTCTTATTAAATTGCCATTTAATAGCAAACAAGTAAATTGAGAATATTTAGATCATTTTTTCATCAACTTTAACCAAACTCTATCATTGATTTAATACTAAATTGTGGTACTTTATTCTCAAGTAAACTATACGGAACTATTAAAAGTTTACATATGATCAACAAACACTATTCTTTCATAAAAAAGTAAAACAATAAGTAGATTTATGCACTAAATATTGCCCACTAAATTAACCAATATGATCCGCAGTTAAATATACATCTTTTAGAAGAAAAAATGGGGCCTAAAAGACTCAAGCCAACAGACGTACTACCATTCCCAACTTACAAAGTAGCTTTCCTCCCTAAAAAAAATAAAAGCACAATAAGTATTTTTACAGATTTAGCCATGATTATATGAAACTCACACACAAAAGAAAAACAAAGACATCATATTCAAACATACATACCAAAAAAGTAAAACAATAAGTAGATTCATGTGCTAAATATAATCCATTAAACTAACTAATACTATACATATTCAGATATACTTGTTTTAGGGTAAGAAACGAGGCCTAAAAGACCTAGCTGACAACAGTATTACTATTTCCAACTTACAAAGTAGCTTTCAACCCCAACAAAAAGATGAAAGCATTATATGTATTTTTACAGATTTAGTCATGATTACATGAAACTCACACACAAAAGAAAAATAGCGACAAAATATATTCAAATATACCTACCAAATACATAGTCTCAACTCGAACTATGCCTATATGAATCACTATCTCGGCACCAACCAATCAACTCAACATGTCCACAAGGACAGACTAGACTGAATCCTAACAAGCTGCATCGTTTTTCATAGTTTGGGACTGTGACGCCCCTGGTTTTCACACATTGTTGCAGTCCAAGGTGAACCCAAACATGTCAAACCTATCATGCACCCAACACTGTGCATAAACATGTTTCACCATCATATTAATATCGCTCTAGCAGATGTCGAAATAAGAAGTGAGGGTACAAGCAGATATATCAAATGTGACAATACAAGGAACACAATATAGAGAAGAGACATACAATAATAACTATAATTTTGTTCCAACAGAAGAAAAGAAAATACACCGAAATAAGAACATCGAATCTCTAATACATGAGATTCAACTAAAAAAATACATAGGCACTCAGCCTCCAAAATAAAATGCATCTCTAAAAGAAAACTAAAGTCATAAACAGTCTACTGTGGAGCACTAATTAACTACTTAATATTGATGAAAATCTACATTGAGTCCTCGTCAACTTGCGGCTCTCCGAACCCCTCATATATATATCATATGTTTTGAATGATTAGGTGCTAAGTGTTAATATCTACATTCCAGCATGAAGTGTAAAATGCGGCTATATAGATAAGATGAACACCACGATACTATAACTAGCAATATACCTGCTCGAATAGATGTGGATAGTCGCGACGCATGTCCTCCTCGCATTCCTAGGAAGCTTCTTCAACTCCCTTCCTATTCCATTGCACCTTTACCAATGGGATTACTTTATTCTGGAGTTTCTTATCCTCCCTAGTAAGAATGCGAATTGGTGTATCAATTGTAGTCAAATCTGCCTGAAGCTCTAAATCTGGCACATCAACCACTCTCTGTTGTTCTTCGTCTCGTAAGTGCTTCTTGAGCATCGAGATATGAAATACATCATGCACACCCGCCATCAACGCTGGAAGGTCTAGTTGGTACGAAACGGCTCTGACACGATCAATAATCTTGAACGGACCGATATATCTCGGGGCAAGTTTTTCCCATTTACCAAACCGTTTGACACCTTTCATAGGTAGTACTTTCAATAAGAAGTAGTCTCCAACCTAAAATTCTAAATGTCATCATCGATGAAAACGATCACGAACTGATCCAGGTACGAACAAAAAAATCTGGTTCATCAAATCAATGAATATTACGGGTGCATTAGTTAGCCCAAATGACATGACAAGAAATTCAAATGACCTATACCGAGTTAAAAATACGGTCTTGGGAATATCCATCTCCCGTACGTGTAACTAGCGATAACCAGATCGAATGTTAATCTTCAAAAAACACTGTGGAGTTTTGATGGGATCTGGTGCATTAGTGCTGGTATGATCACACCCGTAATATTCGTGAATTTAATGAACCAGGTTTTTCGTCTGTACCTGGATAAGCTCGTGATCATTTTCATCGACGATGACCTTTAGAATTTCAGGTTGGAGACTACATATTAGGGCTCGTTTGGATAATGGAAGTATTAGAAGTAAGAAGTAGGTTATAGAAGTAACTTTCAAAGCTATGAAGTAGGAAGTAGTGGAAATAGCTTTTTTTTCATATATTTTTAGAAGTAATAGAAGTAGAACTTCTTCCTCTTCATTTACTTTTTTTGTTTGGATAACATTTGGAAATATTACTAGGAAGTAATTTTATCATTGAAAGTTGTTAGAAGTAACTAATAAAGGAGATATTAATAAAAAAATTATTTATGTCCTAATTAATATGCATTTCAACTACTTCTGAGCTACTTCTGAGTATTGAGTATTGGAAAAAAATTTTGGAAGTAAGGATGACACGTAGGCGCCACATAAGCATTTAGGGAAGTATTGGAAGTAAGTTTTACAGAGAACCAAACACATTTTTTTGTTTGGAAGTAGCAGAAGTAGTTTTTACTTCTTTTACTTCAGCTACTTCACAATTACTTCCGTGCAAACAAACAGGCCCTTATTGAAAGTATCACCTATGAAAGGTGTCAAATAGTTTGGTAAATGGGGAAAACTTACCCCGAGATATATAAGTTCGTTCAGGATTATTGATCGTGTTGGAGCCATTTCGTCTTTACTAGACCTTCCAACGTTAATGTCGGTTGTGCATGATGTATTTCATATCTCGATGCTCAAGAAGCACTTATGAGACGAAGAACAACATAGAGTGGTTGATGTGCCAGATTTAGAGCTTCAGACGGATTTGACTACAATTGAGACACAAATTCGCATTCTTGTTAGGGAGGAAAAAACTCCGGAATAAAGTGATCCTATTGGTAAAGGTGCAGTGGAATAGGAGGGGAGTTGAAGAAGCTTCATGGAAATGCGAGGAGGACATACGTCGTGACTACCCACATCTGTTTGAGCAGGTATATTGCTAGTTATAGTATCATGGTGTTCATCTTATCTATATAGTCGCATTTTACACTTCATGCTGGAATGTGGATATTAATACTTAACACCTAATCATTCGGAACATATGATATATATAGGGGGTTCAGAGAGCTGCAGGTTGACGAGGACTCAGTGTAGATTTTCATCAATATTAAGTAGTTAATTAGTGCTCCACAGTAGACTGTTTATGAGTTTAGTTTTCTTTTAGAGATGCATTTTATTTTGGAAGCTGAGTGCCTATGTATTTTTTAGTTGACTCTCATGTATCAGAGGGTCGATGTTCTTATTCCAGTTTACCAGATGTATTTTTTTCTTCTGTTAGAACAAAATTATAGTTATTATTGGATATATCTTCTCTATATTATGTTCCTTGTATTGTCACCTTTGATATATCTGCTTATACCCTCACTTCTTATTTTAACATATGTTAGAGTGATATTAATGTGATGGTGAAACATGTCTATACACAGTGTTGGGTGCATGCCAGACTTGACATCTTTGGGTTTACCTTGAACTGCAGTCATGTGTGAAAACCAGAAGCGTCACAGGGACTCAATCCTATAACAACCAAAATTACAAATGTTGAATTCAAATCTGAAAAAGTTCTACACAAAAAGATTAAGAATTTCTAACAAAGATTAAGATTTTCTAAAAAAAACATTTATTTAGAAGGATTCCTAGTATGATAGGACATGTAAATTCATTGTCCATATATATTTAGAAGGAGTTGGGGCTGCAGTTCATCTCCTCGTTCTTCAATGGCGTCTCAAAACCCAAGGGGGTGGGGGGAAGGAGGAAGGGGGAGAGGTCGGATGGATCGACAGGGAGCCCGAGGCAGTGGAGGGCGTGGGAGAGCTCGAAGGAGGAGCTGAGGCCGTCGGAGTTGAGGGGTTAAGGTTGAAGATGCGGCGGAGGCGGAGCTTGTTGGGGGCGGGGTTTTGGTGATGGAAGGAGGAGGAGGGGGGAGAGGAAGAGAGGAATTTTGGGATTTGGATGTGGGTTGGGGTCACGAGGAGGATTAAATAGGATATATAGAGAGAGAGAGACTTGGGGAGAAGAGAGAGAGATCAGGTCACGGGATGATTAAGTTTTTTTCGAAAAAGTCCCTGCAGCGCATGAAATGGGAGAGCTGGCAGCGCATACACAGTATTCTCATATATATATATATATATATATATATATATATAAGGGAAAATTGTGTCAATGCCGCCAATAATAACCTCATGTGACCTAGCCCCTCCACATTTTCTCCATGCGGATCAGCCCTAAAAATGTCACTTCATGTGATTCATCTCTTTATTCCTTGCCAACTAAGCACAAAGAGAGAGAGAGAGAGAGAGAGAGAGAGAGAGAAACAAATAGAAAAGCCGAAAAACTCTCATCTCTTCCTCTCTCTTATCTCCAGATCTAAATCTGCTCCTCCTAACTCATTTCCTTCCTCCTCTCTCCTAACTCATTTCCTTCCTCCTCCTCCTCCTCTCTCTCTCTCTCTCTCTCTCTCTCTCTCTCTCTCTCTCTTCCTCCTTTTTCTCTGAGACCCCGACACCCCCCTTTGCCACCGTCGACCATTCCGGCCATGTTGTTCGCTCCTTTTCTCCCACTAATTTTCCACACTCTCTATTTCTTTTCACCCTAAAACTTAAAAAAGCCCTCAAATTCATCGGAGTTCTAGTCGGAGGATTTGTTAAAGAACAGATCAGTCTTCGACACTGAAGGTGAAGAGGTGGCGAAGAACAAGGCGAAGGAGGCGGTGACGGAGTAGGACGAGGTGGAGCTCGAGGCCGTTGCAAATTCAAGACGTCTAAGCTATTAGCTTTTTTTGGTAATTTTTGATATTAAGTTCAAGTCCAAGATGGAATATTTGGCAATTTTTGATATTAAGTTCAAGTCCAAGATGGAATATTAAGTCTAATGAGTTAGAAGTGGAGTCCAATGGCTTGTATGTTAAGTCTATTGGGTTGAATAATAAGTCTAATTTGTTAAATATTAAGTAATGGATTACATGTTAAGTCCAGTTTGGTACGTGTTAAGTCCAGTTTGGTTCATATTAACTCCAGTTTGGTTCGTGTTAAGTCCAATTTGGTTCATGTTAAGTCTAATTCAACTTGTTTTAAATCTAAAAATAAGTTGAATTAGACTTAACATGAATTATATTGGACTTAACAAGAAATTAAATTGGACTTAACATGAATCAAATTAGACTTGACATAAAATTAGGTTTAAAACAAGTTGAATTAGACTTAACATGATTTAAACCAGACTTAAAAGGAATTAGATCAGACTTAACACGATTTAAATTAGACTTAACATGAAATTAGACTTAAAACAAGTTGAACTAGACTTAACATGACTTTAATTTGACTTAATAGGAATTAAATTAGACTTAACATGAATCGAATTGGACTTAATATTAAATTAGACTTAAAAAAGTTGAATTAGACTTAACATGATTTAAATTAGACTTAATAAGAATTAAATTAGACTTAACATAAATCAAATTGCACTTAATATGAATCAAATTGGACTTAAAGTGAATCAAATTGGACTTAACATGAACAAATTAGACTTAAAGTGAATCGAATTGGACTTAAAGTGAATCAAATTGGACTTAACGTGAATCAAATTGGACTTAACATGAACAAATTAGACTTAACGTGGACCAAAATTGGATTTAATATGAAGCAAATTGGACTTAATTTGAACCAAGCTGGACTTAACACGAACCAAATTGGACTTAACACGAACCAAACTGGTTTGGTACGTGTTAAGTCCAGTTTGGTTCACGTTAAGCCCAGTTTGGTTCACGTTAAGTTCAGTTTGGTTCATGTTAAGTCCAATCTAATTCATGTTAAGTCTAATTCAACTTTTTTTAAGATTTAAAACAAGTTAAATTAGACTTAACAAGAACCAAACTGGACTTAACACAAACCAACTTGGACTTAACATATAATCCATTACTTAATATTCAACAAATTAGACTTATTATTCAACCCAATAGACTTAACATACGAGCCATTGGACTTATTATTCAACCCAATAGACTTAACATACGAGCCATTGGACTTATTATTCAACCCAATAGACTTAACATACAAGCATTTGGACTTCACTTCTAACTCATTTGACTTAATATTCCATCTTGGACTTGAACCTAATATCAAAAATTATAAAAAAATGATAGTTTAGAGGTCTTGAATTTGCGACGGCCTCGTCCTCCTCCGTCACCGCCTCCTCTGCCTTGTTCTTAATTTGCCACATCTTCACCTTCAATGTCGAAGACTGACTGTTCTTTGACGAATCCTCTGACTAGAACTTCGACGAATTTGAGGGTTTTTTTAGTTTTTGGGTGAAAAGAAAGAGAGAGCGGGGAAAATTAGTGGGAGAAAAAGAGAGAACAACATGGTTGGAATGATCGGCGATGGCGGAGGGGGATGTCGGTGCCTCAGAGAAAAAAGAGGAAGAAAGAGAGAGAGGAGGAGGAAGGAAATGTGTTAGGAGAGAGGATGAGAGGAGAGGAGAAAGGAGGAGCATATTTAGATTTGGAGAGAAGAGAGATGAAGAAATGAGGTTATTTCCGGCTTTCCTATTTATTTCTCTCTCTTTGTGTTTTTGTTGGCAAGAAATAAAAGGCTGAATCACATAAAGTGATATTTTTGCGGGGCTGATCCACATGGGGAAAAAGTGGAGGGGCTAGGTTACATGATGTTATTATTATTGGGGCCTTGACATAATTTTTCCTACATATAAATGGAGAATAACATTTAATATAGTGTCAAAAATTAAAAAATATATATGACATGTACATATTAATTAAAAAATTATACATAAATTATATTTACTCTGGTTGTTTGCAAATTATATTATCCTAACAAAAACTAAAAGTATTCAACAAAATTTGGTGGGTTTTAAAATATCTTGGCATCTTGCAGCATCTATATGTAGTTTTGAATTGGGAAATTGAGAGAGCATAAAATCTCACTTCGCTTCCATCTCCTAAAAAAGTAAGAAATTTTCAAAACTTACTATTAAACCGGTGTCGAAGAATAAAATGGATGGGGGCAACATAGAGAAGGAATTAGGCGAAGTATTGGGCTAAATACAAATTGATGTACAATTGAAGAAATCATTGAGGTGTTGTTGGTGTTTGAAAGTAGGATCTTTTTAGAGTCACTTTCGAGTATAGTGGAGATGGAAAGGGGAGTCTTATTTGAATTTTTGTAAATGAAGAGGTAAGGAGATTGAGAGCTGAAAGAGAAGAGAAAGAGATTTTGAATTTTTGGTGAAGATGTGCTCTTATTATGACAAAAAAAATACACCAAGATGAACCAGCAAAGGCTACAAAATAACGAGTCCTGATTTCATTAATTTAATTTAATTTAATTAGAATTAGAATATATAATATAAATAAGGTGTAGGGGTAAAATTGTCCATAGAAAGTTTTACCCGTACTCTCTCTTTTAAAGAGAGCATGATATGATTTATGTTATCCTTTCCTATTATATGTTATGTGGATTCAATCTAGACCTTGTAGGTTTTGATTTCAGTTGATGTTTAAGTATTAATTTACTCCATGAAATAGGTCTATCTTATATACACGAATATTGTAGTAATTTTACTTTTCATCTGGAAAAAATACCTGCACGTGTAAACACATTAGATGATATTTTTTTATAAACAAATTAGGGGTTTGCCTGAATTTCAGCGAAGCTTATGGTCTTATATTGACAACATTCACCCACTTGTCTTGGTATTAGTTGCACATTTTTGATACTTCACGTAAGCTTGTGGTCTTTAACTATTACTTATGTTGCTATCTAACCAGTAAGCTATTATCTATATCTTAAATAACAACTAATAAATTATATATGCATAGTCATTTAAGTATCCTTAAAGTTTTCAATTGGGATGAGATTATTTAATTTGACCTTTTAGTGCATCCTAATTTGAAATCTAAACTTTTAGTGCATCAAAAGATGTACGCGCTAAAATTATGGCATGTCTTTAAAGCACGGTGGAAACTGGATTAGGTACGTGGTTATCATATTTATTACAAAGTTATAACTAACAACTAAAACTTGTCTTGTAAGTGAAGGAATAAACCTCATAATAATATAAGCTCTATGATTTAGGGAGGAAAGATTCTATTAGAACCGCATAAAAATGGGCTGATCTATATTATTCAAGTATAGCTAGAGGGTTGGTTAAAAAAATTTTATTTTTTTTTATCTTTGTTGTAAATTATCCTACTTCTATATATAGGGATGGTTTTGATAAGAATCTTATCGTGCCTAAGGTCAATTTGTAGACAAAAATAAAAGGACAACACTTAAATAGTTATAGTTCCACATATTTTGCACTTATATACCCTTGTTTTTCATAACATTTATATACCCAAGATATTCAAATTGACACTTTGCTATCCACAAATGTGTAGACGTGAAAAACAGAATGTTTCATTCTCACTTCTCTTTCATTCACATTTTTTTATGGAAATGGATGTTCCCATTAATTACATATACCAAAAAAAATTCATATCAAATATGTTTTGATTACGTATTAGTTACATATATCAAAAATAAAAAGATTATTGTTCCCACTCCATTCTCTAACCGCATCCAAACATAAAAATGAAAATGAATTTGCACACAAATTTGATTGGATATATTCCTTACTTCATTCAATTCTCACTTGATCTGATTTTTACATACCAAACAAGGTGTTAGAATCAATTAGCATTTGAGTGTTATATTGGAATATTCGAGTGAAAAGTTCCACGATTGCAGCATTGAGTGTGGTAAAAGTTTTAATTTTAAACAACTTGGGTATATAAATGCTGGGGGAAACATGCTAAAGTGTACGATCGAGAATTGAGTGAAATTAATTCTAAGGTATTTAAGCGCTATTCAGCCATAATAAAATCGGTTTTTCTATAGAGTGCCCTTGGGCACTCTATAAGAGAGGAGAGAGATAGAGAGAAATGAATGAGGAGGGGGGTCCACTGATTTGCATTGGGATCTTCTCCTCATTCATTTCTCTCTATCTCTCTCATCTCTTATAGAGTGCCCAAGGGCACTCTATAGAAAAACCGTAATAAAATAACTAATTCGTTATTTATGTACAAAAAAGTTAATGAGGTAGATTAATAAGTGATTAACAATTCTTGGGTATTGTCCGAATGCAACTTTAGTTGCGTAGGCCGGTTGGCACGGCTTTAGTCAGTTGTGTGCAGTTGCTCCTCGGTAACAAGATACGTTAGCGTGAGCTCCATCCGTCCATTTGAGTTAACCCTTTCCCAGTCCCTCTGATGGTGACTACGCTTGATTTCGAGCTCCGAAGGAGACCAAAAGCCGCGGATGATACGATCTTATTGACCGTTGACCAATTTTGAAATTTTTAAAAGGTTAGGGTTGTCTATGAATAAGACGACAGGTCCCGCTTTAAAAGGAATGCTTCAACGTGCACGCGCTACTGGCTCTTGTCTTTCACGTCAAAAATAGTTCCACTTGTTGTTTGAACTAGTTTCAAGCCCGTGCGATGCACGGATTTCTCTAAAATACAAAAAATGATGTAGCAAAATAATATAAAATAAAACGATAATAATATGTAAGTAGTCAGAAATAATACAACCTAAGATGCATATATGTTTGACTTAATATTAAACTGTTAAAAAGAATGAAAATATAATTCCCATATTCTCATAACAAAACTGCTTAAAATGCCTAATGTCTTTATGATTAATGTTATAATATTTTGTTGTAGCAAGTAATTAGTACATAATTTTTAGTTCCAAACAAAATATTTAAAGCACATAGAGATACATGTTAATTATATATATTTGAATGAAAATAATAACTATCAATATATCGATAAACCAAATATCCAGCATAAAATAATCATATCAAGTATTTAGGTTTATCAACCCAAAACCACCAAAATAATCTGCACTGATTACAAAAGCTTACTAAATATGGGTTCATACAAGAATACTAAATATAAGTTTCATACATCATTAATCAGATAGGTTTTCTTTCAAAAAGTAGCTTCTACTCTCCGTAGAATCTAGTAATTATCTTTTTCAATTTTGATATGTTTTTCCTTTTTATTGCTTGACATTTGCGGAGAGATCAAGTCCACTAAAACAGATTGCTCGATATCAGATTCGAACAAATTTCTCTTGCAAGGTGTAATGTTATCCAAGGAACAAATTTTAACTTCTGTATTGTCACAAGTGAGAGATAAAGAGACCTGTGTTTCATAATTATAAAATAATAGTTAGCATGTTACTGAGGTGGTAGGAATAGATTGTTCTATAATTAATGTGAAGAATTAAGAAATCATAAGTAAGGTGAAAAGAAGTAGGCAATACAGAAGATTTTTATGCAAAGTGTCAAAAGTTAATTAGAAGCTTTAATAATTTGATAATGGGTCAATGACAAATAGAATATAAGACACAAATAATGTTAACTAAACTTCAATCTTTTATTTGATGTGAAAACTTCTAAAACTCAAATGGTTAAAAAATCTTGTATTGTTAAAATTCATTCTACTCATATGTTAGATAAGAATCTAACAATATATAATGCATTCTTTTAAAAAAACTAACATTAAATTCATATTCTACACATTTTGGGAAAATAAAGGCATGTTTGTTTTATCTATTTAGTTAGTATACTGTTAAGATATAAAGAAAAGTTTCTGGAACAGTTATTGTGAAGAATAAAGAGAGGAATAGTAAAACAAAATTCAAAGTGATAACTATGTAATAAGCAGAAACATCAAAAGTGTATTTGAAAAATAAGTATTGTGAAATATACAGCAAAAATTGGGTTTTCGAGAATTTTAACTTGTCCAGATGTCTCCTTAATTATGAAGACAGGTATTGAGGTGTTAGTATAAGTATTAGTTTTGATCATACTTCAGCCTGGATGGAGGTTGTACATATAAAGCTTATGGTATGACGTGAATAGTTACTTTTTATTTTACTCCAAAAAATAATTAAAAAAATACAAACATTAGGAATGAAAAAGAGAAGTAATACTAAGTGTGTTGACTTACATTATCAAGATGAACTTTCTTTTTGGAAGATTCAGCTTCATCAGTGAAATATTCTTGACATGTCGACTCCTAATGATTTAGAATGAAAAAATAATACTAATACATTGCTCAACTTCATTTATATATGCAGAGTGATACATGAAATGAATACATATGTAACTTTATAAAAGAAGGAAATATGTAATGTACCTGGTTCAAATTTAAGCTGTCTTTGAAAGCTGCTATCAGATTTTCATCATCAGTCAATTTATAAACTATGAAGCTTCTCTAACATTGAATAAAAATTGCAATTAAAAGATTATACAATGTAAAATCATACCTTTGATGCTAAACAACCGAAACTGACAACCTGCTGTAGCATTGAATGAACGCAATACATATGTTTAGGAAGTATTCAGAAAATATCCAAAATATAAAGCTTTTTAATATTACATATATGCAACTTTCTTGTAACTTTTTGTTGACCAATAATCGAAATTAAAAAAAAAATTGCAACTTTCTTGTAGTTTTTTAATATTACATATATCCAACTTTTTTGTAACTTTCTTGTAACTTGCAACTTTCTTGTTGACCAATAATCAAAATTAAAAAAACTTATTATAAACAGTTGAGGTCAATCCTAAGCATAAGAGCAAAAAACAGAGTCCATGTAAGAAGAGACCTGCGTTTTTTCCTCTTTTTAGAGAGAGAGGGGGGGATTGGGTTTCTATCAAAGCTGCAGCCTGCCTTCCATTCAAGAGAAGCTTTACAAAACAAAGTTACAGTCCCCAATTCTAAGAGGTGTAACGAATACAGTTATAGTTACAAATTTAAGAAGTTATTGATATGGAAATAACACTCTTCACAGTCAAAATCCTAGCATTGAACAAAGATCGTGCACAAAATACTAAGCAAGTTTAAACTGTACCGAGATGAAATGCCAAGAACAGGCGAAGGTAAATAGCACAAAGAATTTCATTGACAAAAAAATAGCACAAATAATTAATTACTCCGCTATCACATCATAGTACAAGTTTTCAAAATCAAAATACGCATAAAATTAAATGCCTAATTGTTTACTTCATGCAACAGGTAACACCTCATATTAATAAATTGTCGAATGAATGTTTAAACCTCGCTTGAACTTTGACAATTCACGTACCACTGTCTCAACCAAAAACAACAAAAGAGGACCATTATAAGTAATACAATGCAATTTTCATGGGCTTCTTAACTCTCTCCCTTCTTTGTAAAGCAGAATATCAGACCTATCATTTTTTTTTCTGCTTTCACAGACCATCCTTAAATTTACAACTATGTATAACAGAAATACATCTTCATCCACCAAATGTCAAGACCATTTGAAGTTATGTAATTCTTCCTTTCTATAAATTATAGACTGGCTTGCATATAATTTAAATGAGCTAATCAACTCGGTTAATGTTATGAATTATGGTTTAGAAGCCATTTTTTTCAAACATGCCTAATTTCTTATCACCAAATTATCACATTTCATTATCACTAACTTGTGAGATATGGATGATTGTAAACGTTGTTAGTTTTAAAATATTCATGATTAGTTCAATATCTCATAAAAGAGTGTAAAAGGAAAAAAGAACCACGCGTGTGCGGTCCAAATTCAACTTACAGGTGCATGCAGTTTACTGTCTTGGCCCCCCTCTGGAGAGTAACTTCGTAAGTCCTATCACAAAGATCTTGTAGAAATAATTCCAAAGCTTTTGCTGCATGCAAAAAACCAATAAGAATGTCAGCCATTTAGATTACATACATTGGAAGTAAATTTCACACAAGAGCCTCAATGGATATCAACTTCCATTAGCAGCTCATAATTACAATTTATTATATATACTCGTTGGTGCTGAAACGAAAATGCAAACTACCAGGACTAAACCATAGTTATGGTAAGACTTTAAAGTTTAACAACTGTGGTCCTAAAACATCCACAACTGTCTCCCCTTTTTGCTTTACTTTCTGCTCCAAGTTTATAGTAGATAAGATGATTTTAGACGTAACACACACAAATATTCCATTACCTTCTTCAACACTTTCTAAGAGTGAAGCCTTTCACTAAAAGTTTGGAATCCTGCAGTCTGATCATTTGATTATATGTGCAAATGTAGATCTACTTATATTACAAATATATAACTTATTTTGCTAGCTCATGAAAAATTCATTCAACTTTTCATTAATTTTTTGGGTAATTTGTCCCATTTAAAAATTTCTAAAGCTGAATAAGAATAGATGGTTTTGCTTGAAAACATAGAACAGGATCACGTCTGTTATTGCTCCTCTTTTTAAATACTGGTGATGACCAGAGAAGAATAGCTCCGCATACAAGAAAATCTAAAACACTCGGAAAGTGCTTTTAGTGGTGAAATAATAATTATAAAGATGTTTCTTGTAAGTCATACAGAAGTGAGTCTAATAGATGTCAGAACTTTAAATCATTCTCTTGGAGAATGAAAGCATAAACATTATCACTAACTGGTGAGCTATGGATGTTACAAAATAAAATTCCAACGCTTATACAGAGAGATATTTCTTCATGATTAGTCCAGAACTAAAATAAAAGCAGATACAGTCCATATCATCACACATAAAAATTTATTTGAACCAGATATTCATGATGTAAATTAATCATATAAGTCAAATGCAGGGATAAGTCCAACGCTTATACAGAGAGAAATTTCTTCATGATTAATCATATAATCAGACACAAGAAAGGACATATTAATATCAAAAATATATCTTACGACAGAAGAATATAAGATCTAGGTTTGTATCTCCATATCAACCCAGAATTAATGTTTGCTAATTGTAAAACAAAATGATCTAAAAGACAATAGATTAACATAAAGTATCAATAATTTGAATACAATATCTAATCTTCAGTATTAGTGTATTATTCAAATGATTTAGCATAGACCTTCTCTAATATTATATATCCTAGTGAAAACCTTAAAACTTTCAACAGCCTTGAAAGTTGAAGATCTCATAGCAGATGGTAAGTTAGGGGAAAAAATCATACACATACACATCCATTTACAGGGATAAGTTGCCTAGAACTGACATAACATACTCAGTGGTGAACAGATAGCTTAATTATATAGATGAGGTATCAAAAAGAATCAATTTCGCTCCATTTAAGGGTTTTGATTCTAGCCAGGGAGGTTAGATGTAGTTTAATCATGATAAGCTTCAGTTTCATGTTGACCAGTAACCTATGAAGAGGTTAGAGACATAAAGTAAAGAATAATGCTAAAAATTACAATCATTCTTGAAAGCATGAGAAGAAGGTCCATTCATGTGTACCTGAACACTCTAAAACAAAATACAAAAAGAAAATGTATGCACGAACTATTTTTCTTCATCTTAGAAATATAAAATGAAATTGTAGCTCAAGCAATCAGCATCTAAAATTTTCTAGGACATTAATAGTATTCCATATACTTTTATTAAAGAATAGGAGGAGTGAAATACAACTGATTACGTTGCCTGGAGATCTGCCTTCAAGTTCTAACCTCCCTGTCACAAAATGCACACCTGACACAACTCTCCACAAGATGAAAAAACTCAATACATTCCAAAACAGATAGACAAATAGCTTATAAAATATGAAGAAGGCCAACTGAGGTTGTCAGCAGCCAGCAAATACTCTGTAACTGAAGTAATAATTAATAAGTACAGCATTCAGAGAAATCATCTCTGGAAGCAATTTTTTCCTTCTTTTAATTTCTTCAACTACTGGTGTAAAGTGCAATCCTCTCTGGCTATTGGCATTCAATTTCTAGTACAATAATTTGAGCATTACATGCAATTTGCAGTGAATCTTAAAAAGAGTTGGTTGTGAGTAGATAAAGCATCGAGAGATCCGTCCATACATCTTGATGCACCAAATGAATATAGATTCCTTTGATGATATACAAATCTCAAACTATAGTAAGCAAACATTTTTTTTATGCATCATTAATTTCATAAAACAAACACAATGGATACTCCTCTATAAGTGATCCATTTTAATATGAACCGATAAAGGTGAGGAATCTATATTTCAAAAGTTCATCATCACATGGATGTCAGAAAACTTTTACTCATAGGTATTTTTTTTAAATAGCCTCTGATCACTCTAATGCTTAGAGAATATAATTGAATGCACATATCTGTAGGGATGTCTAGATAAATCCAATTTCTCCATTAAGTTCTTCTGAGGTTCCTCTAACCTGATGACAGCTATTAATGTAGGGGTAATACAAAAAATTGTCAGCTGAACTTAGTAGAATATGACCAGAGTACCACATCACCAAGACTTCCATGAATGCACATAACAGCTCCTTGAGGGTATTTGTTCCGAAGCATTGACATATCTCAGATATGGAAAATACTGATATTTAGCAATCATTGGTCAACAAAGATGGCATGTCCTCTCTACCACTAATCAATTAACTAATGACAAGCAAAATCAAATGGGTTCGTCAAGCTGACTATGTAATGCCTTTTCTTCATCTGATGGATGACAATTAAGAATTTGATTCAACATAAAACTGCAAATGCAAACTATGATTATCCAAAGAACAGTCACATAGTTACCGCACATTACATCAAAAATAAATGGTGCAAATGAAAAAAAAGTAGTACAAATGAGGAAAAAGAAGTTGAATAATCAAAAGGCATTATACAAAATGAAAAAGGCATTACTTCTTCAGGTCAAAATATTCAGGTCAAAATAAAAGTAATCATATACAAAATGAAAAAGAACAAAAACTAAAAAGAGTTGAACTTCAACTAAAAATTCCAGTATTACGAAGCACCTACGAACGTTATAAAGTTCTTGTGTTAAAGATTGAACATTATAGGTAGGAATATTAGCATTAATCTGAACATATGGATCACTTACAGGGACGCCGACGACCGACGACCTTCGCCTCCAGTGACGCCGAACGATTTTCGCAAAGTAGGGATCAGTCGTCGCCGGTTGGGAATGAGGATCCGAGCCATGATATATATTCGTAATATCCTTCGGCGACGATTGGGTTCTCGAGGCGTCGATCGCAGGTAACAAAGCATCGATCGCGGGTAACGAAGAACGGGAGAATAATCGGCTTGGGTGAAAGTTGATTTTGGGAAAGAGAGCGGAGACAGAACAGTTTTCTTCTGTGTAAGGAGGTAGAAGAGAGGAACGTTGAAATGAAAGAATTTGGTGAAGACGAAGCAGCGTCGTTGGAAATGTAAGCGGTGGAGAGAAGTTCGAAGCCAGGTGGCCAGCTGGAGATAAGTTCGTCGTTGGAAATGTGGTGAGGCCAGGTGGCGTGTATAAGTGTGGGGTTAATTTTGCCAAGTGGCATTTTTGACAGGTGGCATAACCAAGAGTAATACTTATTAGTAATAGTATATAGATACGGAAAAGCGCATGCGCATAACTGAAAGAAGAGGTACAAACACCAAAAAACTTTGCATATCAAGTTTTTGAAATTTTCGCAGAGGGAATACATGTGCAAGCAGTAACTTTTGTTTTTGAATTAAGCAGTAATTTCTAATTTAGAATTGCTAGTAAAATAAAACTTCACTTTATCTACATAGTTTTAATTTATATTTTAAAATATGATAGCTACATCTAACTCTAAATTTAAAAAAATTCAAATCAAATTAAATTGACCCCATCCGACTCTAAGTCAATTTTAATTAAGAATTTATATGTGAGCGAATCAGATTCATATTCCAAAATTTTCGATGTAAGATGATAAGGGACAAAAAAAGTTTCATCTTTAAATTTTTTATTGGTTATTTATATTTAAATACTGTAAAGTTTGCATCATTTATGACTTTGATATTCTAAGATTTTTTTTCAAAAATAGCACAAAAAATATTTTTTTGAAAAAAAACTTTGCATTCTGATACGACTCGGTAGGGGTATCGAAGTTACAGTTTTGAACATTGAGATACCTTTTGGAAAAAAAAATAAAAAAAACTGTATAGCAAAGTTAAAAAATGATTTGGACTTTCGGGTGCCATTGCAAATAACTTCATTTATTTGTCACACTTGCATCAATTATAAGTGATATGTTTAAATATGAAATAATTATTCCATGAAGATTGTTCAAATAAAAAGTCCCATTTAAACTCTGATCCAACATTATATTCAGATCCGGACAAGAATTACATCCGGAATCAGACCCCATTTAGGACGCGTTTGGACAAAACTTTTTTTTTAGGTTTTTTTGTTGGGCTTTCACTCAAAAAACACCCCCAAAAAAAGTGTTCCAAACGCGCCAGCAACCCACTTGACTGCGGCCAATGTAATCTTCAAACGGGCGCACATAATTTAAGGCACACTTCACACATCAATCGTAGGGGTGTCCATCCGGGCCGGCCCGGCCCGGCCCGGTCCGGAAAACCGGGCCCGGGCCGGGCAAAACCCAAACCCGGACCCGGGCCCGGTTGCCCCGGGCCGGGCCCGGGCCCGGGCCAAACCGGGCCGGACACCGGGCCGGCCCGGTTTTTTTGTTTTTTTATTTTTTTATTTTTTTCGCTTTTTACAAAAATCTAAATCAAAAAAATAAACACATTTTTGATAAAAACATATTATTAATCAACTATAATTATTTAATTACAAATATTAAAAGTTATAGAAATTAAAATAATATAAAATAATTATAGAATTTATAGGAACAAACAAAATAAAAAATAATTGTAGAATTCAAAGAGCCCCAAGGCCCAAGGTCCAATCAAATCAAAGACTCCTAAATATATATGTTGTGACTAGGATTTGAACCGCTAACCTCCACTCCAAACTCCTAAAATTTACCACTAGACTAAGTAGCCCAAAGTATTCATGTAATTCAATATATGTATATGTATACATATATATACACACATATATAAATATATTATACATAAACAAATTGTAAATACTTATAGAAATTATATAAACAAATTGTATTATACATAAATATATAAAAATATAAATTATATATTTATAACTTTAATTCTATAATATACACATATAAGTATATTTATATATACTCATACATATATAAGAGAGAGTATACTTGTATATACTTATACATACATTATACATATATAAGAGAGAGTATACTTATATACTAAGAGAGAGAGAGAGAGAGAGAGAGTATAGAATATATGTACATATATATATATGAGAGAGAGTGTGTGTGTATATACATACATACATATATTATACATATATAAGAGAGTATACTTATACATATATACTTATATAAGAGAGAATATACTTATATATACCTATACATAGAGAGTATACACATACATATACAAGAGAGAGTATACTTATACAGTTATACATATATATTAATATACACTTATATAAGAGAAAGTATACTTATATATACTTATACATATATTATATATATATAAGAGAGAGTATACTTGTATATATATTAAGAGAGAGAGAATATATATATATTATACATATATAAGAGACTAGAGAGAGCATAGTTATATATAATTATATATTAATACATATATATATATATACTTATACATATATAAAAATATATTATATATACATATATTATATATATAAATATTATAGAGATATATATACATATATGGCACATAAAAAATTTAAAAATTAAAAAAAATTACTATTCCGGGCCCGGGCCGGGCCCGGACCGGACGCCAAAGACCGGACCCGGACCCGGGCCCGGACCCGGTTTTGGCCCGGGTTTCCGGGCCCGGGCCGGACACCGGGCCGGACACCGGGCCCGGGCTTTTTGGACACCCCTACATCAATGGACTTCATTTTAAATTCGAACTGCCCGAATCTGTACACGTGGCAGTCAAAGAACAAAGCCTTTGCCGCCATTCTCCTTTGAGCTTTCCCCGTTAATTTCGGATGGTGAACCGGCGTTAACATCTTAACAGGCTCCGAAGGGACATCACACCGCTGTCCCCGCTCCCTAAGAAAACCAATAAATAAATAAACAACGAATAAATAAATAAATTCAATTTTGCAGTCGCATCCGAAGAGCTGAACAAAAAGAGGAGAGAGAAAGAGAGATTTCGAATTCTCTCTCTCCCTCGTTCTCGTTATAATAAAGCCCTCTATTTGGAGTTCGATTTAGGGTTTTGACTTCGTCTCTTCGTTCTCTTCTTAGTTTAAGGTAACAAAGATTTTATCTTTAAGTTTTTACTTCGACTGGATTTTTTTTGGTTACAACGCTTCAGTTTGTTAGAGTTGAGATCTTGATCATCTTTGTATTTTTTAGGGTTTAGTTTTTGCCAAATTCGGGTAGATCGGATATATTTCTTGCTGGTTTTTGTTTGGAATGAGGTTGAATTGGTGTGGAAGTTTACGGGATGTTTTCAAGAATTGATTTTTAGCACATGATCACTGAATAATGTCCTAAATTTTCTTGTTCGTGAGTTATTTGAGTGGAGGAACTGTGCGATTTCACTTGATTTTGTTTCGAACTTAATTTCTTGTAAACTTCTTGAGATGAAATTGCATAAAATGCACAAAATTTAGTGCTAGGCATTGGTACTTGTTCTTAAGGCTGGAGGCTGGACGATCACATAAACATCCAGAAGGAGGTCCTTTTTTTATATAAAGGTTCGAAAGGAGAATTGAAATGCTTGTTCAGACCATAGTTGTTAATTATATCTCCCCGGTAGTCGTAAGTTTTGTTTCTGTTAATTTTGTAAACATGCCCTTACTTTCAGTTTAGTGGCTGATAAGTGAACTTGCTTATCAATGTAATATTACCCATTTAGACCTATATATACAATCACATAGCAGATAGCCCACCGACAGGTTCACTCACACCCACTAACAGCCCACAACATCAAACATCTTTCCTGGCGGTGGTGTGGCTTCCTAGATAATGTATGATGATATCTAACATCCACTAAGGTCTAAATTCATTTCTTCAATTTTCCATCTGGTACGTGGGGTCATAAAGCAAATCATATTTTCGAATCAGTTGACCAGTAATTTCTAAATGGGTAATATTGCTTTTTTTATGCACTAGTATCTGTTTGCGCTAGTATCTGTAGTCTGAACAATTACATAGTAGATTTTTGTTGCCGTGAAATTATTTGTCAATGAGTCAGAATGACCAAAAATGGTCAAACTTATGAAAGCTTGAATTTTTGACTCCACAAAATTATTTGTCGATAGCTCACAATGACTAAACATGGCAATAATTGTGGTTTGTCTATGATAATATCAAGAGTTTTGGCCGTAAAGACTAAAAATAGGCAAAATTTTAGGGTTATGGCTATAAATGACATAAATTTGTGGGTTATAACTTGTGAAATCATGAGTTTTGGCCTCTCTAAAATTATTTGACCATGGCTTGGGACTATTAAAAATAGCAAAAAATTATGGGTTATAGTTCATGAAATGCTAAATTTTGGTCTCCTTGTCTATGAGAAATTATTTGTTGATGGGTCAAAATGACAAAAAAAGGGCAAAAAATTAGGGCTTGTAGCTCATGAAATTTTGAGTTTTGGTTTCCTCGAAATTATTTGCTCATGGGTCGGAATGACTAAAAATGAGCCATCAATGTAACCTCATAGCGCGAGAGCTTGAAGATTATATTGTATAGTAAGGGTCCATGCAGTGTAATTTTCAACACTATGAGAGCTCTTTTGATATCCGCATTAGCACCTAAATTTTTCTAGGCTGAAGCTCTACTGACTGCTAATTTTCTTATCAATATTCAATATCACTCCCATCTTATGTATAAGATGACATCTCCACACTTTCGACTTTTTAAGTCGCATTTTTGCTATTTTGTTTTTTGCACTTTTGGATGTGTCTCTTTTGTCTTAGTTCCAGCTTATGAACGAGGTAAACTATCTCCACGCACTGCTCGATATAACTATCTTGACTATTGCACAATTCACATAGGGGGTTGTTGTTATAATTTATAAGCCTACCACTCAAAGGCTCTATATTGCCTGGCATGTCAATATCATTAGCGTTCCCTACTATGCTACTTTAGACTCATATATCTGTTTCTTCAACCTTCTTCGTCACCTTTCACTAGTATACCTATACCCTTGGCACTTGTACATTCTTCTGTTCAGCTTGCTCCCTCCGTTACTCCGGTGGCATCTAGCAATAATTCTTTTGCATCATTCACACATTCTACACATCCATTATCTACTACACTTCCATTGCAAGACATTCCTTCTGTAGATGTCCCCTCTATGCTTGTGCTAGCTTATCCGGATGTGACTTCTCCTCACAACCCCTCATGAGATTGTCATCCCTGTGCTAGGTATGCTTAGTGTATGCTTAGTGTGCCACTAAACATATTCTTCAGAGTTTCTCTTTTCTTGTTGCTATTCAATCTATACATAATCCGAATTCATTTTCTGAACCTGTTAAGTATCTGGATGGTAACATCTAATGAAAAATTGGGGACTTTCTATAGAATTCATACTTGGGAGTTTGTTCTTTTGCCCTTTGGTGTTAAATCGGTAAATTGCAAATGGATTTATACGGTCAATATTCGCTTAGATGGTTCTATTGAGTAGCAAAAAGCTCATCTTCTTGCTCAAGGGTTTTCTCAGGAGTATAATATTCACTATGAAGAGATTTTTGCTACTGTTACAAAGATGACATCCATTTGCACTCTTATTGTTATTATACTGCCAAACATTGGTCATTATACTAAATGGATGTTAAGAATGCATTTCTTAATGGTGATCTCTTAGAGATGATTTACATGCAACCACTCCCCGACATCTCTGCTCCTTGAGGGCATGCTTGTCATCTTCATTGTGTTATATATGGTCTCAAACAGACACCTTGCGCGTGGTTTGAGCGTTTTCGACCGTCTTTTCTATCTATTGGAATTATAGAGTCTAGCGGATTATACTCTAGTCTACCTATCATCCGCTTTAGGCACAATCATTCTCTTACTTTATGTTGATGACGTGATAATTATTGGGAATAATTCTTCTGCTATTATCACCTTGAAGCAGGATTTTTAGAGCTAGTTTGAAAAAATTTTAGAGCTAGTTTGAGATGAAGGATTTTGGAGGTCGCTGCCTCCTCTCATGGTTATCTCCTCTCATTGTAGGAGTACATAACAAACATTCTTGAATGTGTTACTCTTAGTGATCCTTCCATTACTACCACTCCTCTCTCCACTCTAATGGAGATGAATTTGAAGTTGCGACAAGATTATGGTGCTGCTTTATCACAACCCACTCAATGTAGGAAATTTGTAGGAGCTTCGGTTTATCTTTCTGCTACACGTCCATATATTGCTTATGGGGTGTACATGCGGTTTGTCTCGAGGATTGAGGCTAAGACCTATGTTGAGATTGATCAAGACTGAGATCAAGGCTAAGCTCGAAGGTTATCAGAGGTTACTCAGTGGGTTTGAACGGAGATCTCTAATATCATGATAATTTAGAATGATAACCCATCGACAGATTCACTCACACTCACTGCCACCAACAGCCCGACAAACATCAAATATTTTAGAGTGACATCTTAGGTAAGGTATGATGGCATCTAATGTGACACTATTCCCATTAGACTCTTTTTTATCTCTTCGTGCATCTGTGATGCTGGATGGTTCAATGATCCAGACACTCGACGTTCCACCACTGATTTTTGCATTTTTCTAGGATCATCTCTTGGTGTAGTAAATGTCAAGTTGTGGTCTCTCCTTATAGTACAAAGTTAGAGTATTGAGCAATGGCAGATACTACGATTGAGCTGAAATGTCTCCACACTCTTTTGTGAGATTTAGATATCTCTATTCCTTGTCCCACCACTCTACATTGTGATAATGGGGGTTCTATCTCCATTTTCACATATTCGGTGTTCCATGAACGTACCAAACATAGTAAGGTGGATTTTCATGTGATTCGCCAGGAGCATTTTGCTTGAAACATTAACTCTTTTATGTCCTAAGGATCAAGTAGCGGATTTGTTTACCAAGACACAAATAATTCCTCAGTTCTACTATGTCATATTGAAACTTTCGATTTTCGATTCACCCTGAGTTTGAAGGGGGTGTTAGATATCATCATGCCTTATCTAAGATGTCACATCACCGCCTTTAAAATGTTTGATGTTTGTCAGGCTGGCCGTGAGTGAACATGTTGGTGGGCGTGGGCTGTCTACTATACACACACATCTACCCACCCAAACTACATAATATGAACATGCTTTCTTTCATACCAAATTATTAGTAGAAATGAAGAGTTTTTCTTTGGGTAAAATTCTTATGTAACCTAGAAAATATAAAGGCTATCAGGCACAACCTTACTTATCAATGCACAACAACTTATCATAATAGTGCATATGGAAAGAATACTCTGTGAGAAATACATCATTTTCGCCTCTTGTCTGTTTTTTTACTTTCCAGATCACCTTTCGGCACGAGTTGTAAAAGTTATCTCAGGAGACATTTCTGATGAAGTATATCAACTCACAAATATATAGTTTTGGTGATATATCTCAACTATCTTAAACAGATACCTTGGATCGATTATTTGAATATATACATATGAATGTATACTTTGAATAAAGCATCTCAAGTATCTCAATTCGAGATGACTAATTTTTAGTGAATTTTCACTCAACAAAGACATAAATGTAGAAGTTCAAGAAAACGAGCAACAGGGCGTTTGGATGCATCACGGTCGACCTCGGCGACTTGCGCGGTCGACCGTAAACGTGCACGAAAGCAGGCACGTTTTTGGACCGATCACGGTCGACCGCGACACCAAGTGCAGTCGACTGCCAAACCCTGCAGGACTTTTTTGGTTTTTGCCGTTCTGTGCGGTCGACTGCGAGCTTGGAGGCGGTCGATCGCGAATCGGGTTTGAACATAGGTTTGGTTTTTTGACCTATTTTGTTTTGTGTTGATATATAACCCTAAACACGATTAATTATGGTTAAGTGAGGACAACTTTGAGCAGTTGTTGAGAGAGTTTAGTGCATCCTTTGAGGGAGAACTTGCGAGAGATTTTGAGAGCTTTGTTTAAGGGTTTTTGGTGAGATTGTAAACCTTATTTGTATTCTCTTTATCTCTAATAGTAAAAACTCCCCCCCTCTTTGCTTCGTGAACGTAGGCAACTTGCCGAACCACGTAAAATTCGTTTGTCTTGCTGTGGTTTGTGTTTGTTCTATTGGTTGTGATCTATCTTGCTTGTTCGTGCACTTTCGTGTGTTTATCGAGTTCCGCTGCCCACAACAATAAGCCATGCTAGAAATGCTTTCACTTATTGTTTTATTGACCAAATTTAGATGTTGAGGTAAACTTTATCATCTTTTCTTGTAGGCCTCTCTTATACATGTTTATTTATTTTTAAAAAAGTATATTTTTCTCATATATGGGGTGAATATTGTTATTCTTTTCCTCTCTGTATGCAGGTCTGAGTCTATCTTTGCTATTAATTTATGGCATCGGGTAGCACATATTTGGATGATGTAAGAATGAGTCCTGAGGTTGTTGATCCTCCGAGAATTGAAGATACTACCGAAGTTATTGACCTTATAGGAGACCATATTCAACAATCACCCAAATCTAATGTGGTTGTTGCCAGCAATGTTCGTGAACTACTGGAATGTCCTGTTTGCTTAAATGCGATGTACCCGCCCATCCATCAGGTAATTGACAGCATGTTACTACATTCTCTCTTGTATTTTTTGTATAACTTGGGTTTGTTCTTGTTATACTTTGTTTCATCCTTTACTTTCCTTGTTTCTTTTGCCATTGTACTATCATATGAGAATAACTTTTGCTTTTGAACTCAGAGGTAGCTGGAAAGTTTGTGGCGTTTTAAAATTCATTCTTATTGTATGTTGAGATTATGATGGCTATACAAATAGCACCTTGTCAATTATTTTTTGTCAATTATTTTTTCTTCCCTGCATCTTTTTTGTTTCTATTTGTAATTATTCTATTGCTTGCCTCTGAAGTGGATTCATTGCTCTATGTCTGAAATGATGTAGTTTACTGGCAGAAGTCGGTTTGGCTGTCTTGAATGTACCTGTGTTGCTTTACATTGTTCACAATTTTATTGTTGTTCATAAATCTTTTATCTATTTTCGTATTCATATCCTGGTTATGTTTTATCTATTTTCATATTCATATCCTGGTTATGTGGTGGCTTTTACAGTTACTCGAATTATTCCTATATGTATTAATTCATAATTACTTTTGCAGTGTTCGAATGGCCACACACTGTGTTCTGGTTGCAAGCCAAGGGTACACAACCGTTGTCCCACGTGCAGGCACGAATTGGGCAACATTAGATGTCTTGCTCTGGAAAAGGTTGCTGCTTCTTTGGAATTGCCTTGCAAATACCAGAACTTTGGTTGTATTGGTATTTATCCATATTACTCAAAGTTGAAGCATGAAGCACAATGCATATATCGGCCATATAATTGTCCCTATGCTGGCTCTGAGTGCACTGTTGTAGGTGATGTTCCTTCTTTGGTGACACACCTGAAAGATGATCACAAGGTCGACATGCACAATGGGAGCACCTTCAACCACAGATATGTCAAGTCAAATCCACATGAAGTAGAGAATGCAACATGGATGCTTACGGTATTGTTTTTAAACTTACATGATGTCCTTGTTTGTATGATATTTTTGATGTGAGATAATTTCTCTGTTTCCTGACTCCTGAGCATGTCATTAGTCACTCACGTGAGATAACTCATTCCTTTCTTGAGCATGTCATTAGTCACATTTTATTGCCAATCTATTTTTACATACACTAACATGAAATCCATGTGATTCATGAAGATCAGTTTATTCACATCTTAATTTCTCTGTGAACTTTACGAGTCTCTTTTAGTTTAAAAGAGGGAACTCCTACTTGCATTTCTGTCACACTATTAGAACATTTACCACAATATGCTAATATTCTTATCTGATTTCCAAGGGTTTAACTCAAAGAAAAGACAAACGAAATCACCCAGCAGCGACGGTAGTAAAACTCTGCAAAGTTCTTGACTATTAGGACTGGTTAGGTGGATAGGTTGGTTAAATTTTATTGCTGTATGTATTAGAGTTTTGAATAGGTGACAGCTGACCGATACAAGGGTTCGATAACTTTAACCCAGACATCAAGATGTGGGTTTTTGGTTCTTATTAAATTTAAGCTGTTTAGATACATGTTGCTATCAGTTAAGAGTTTATCATGTACAACACCCTAACTGAGCAGGCTATTATGTTATGATCCTTGTCTACTTGATACTTGATCTTTGGCTTTCACGTGTAACAACCCAAGTATCTGTAAGAAAACATTAGATTTGACATAGTGGGCTTAAGAACACTTATTCCATTTTCCTTGGGTGAACTCTCAACCACCATGGCCTTTTGGGTGTTCTGCACAGAACTACAATAACCTTTTTATTAGAGAAAACCACAATAGACTATTTTCGCTGAACTACCATACTTGATGGCAGTTAGGGTATAATTTGTCAGTTGTCATGTTCTTCGCTCTTAACATGTTCTAGACAATTTTCCCCTTATGCACTTTATAGCTATATGTCTTCTATATGACCCTCATTAACTCAGTGGGTTTATAGGTACAAATAAAGGGTAAAAGATTTTAATGCCATTTAAGTCGCAGTTTCCAATACTTCATCGTATTTTCTGCACTTTTGAAAGTTCACGGCTGTTTTTCTCTAAAAAAAATGTTTATGATGGTATTGTGCAGGATCTCCCAGAGTTGACGGTAGTTTTGTGTAATTTACCCTCATTCCATAGTTCACGAGCTTTACTGTTACTTAGATCAAGAATTCTATTGCACTCACAGATCATAACATTTGGGCCATGTGTAATCTTTCCAGGTTTTCAGTTGCTTTGGACAGTATTTTTGCTTACACTTCGAGGCATTTCAGCTTGGCATGGCTCCTGTCTACATAGCATTTTTGAGATTCATGGGAGATGATAGCGAGGCTAAAAACTACAGCTACAGTTTAGAGGTCGGAGCCAATGGGCGCAAATTGATATGGCAAGGGGTTCCTAGAAGCATAAGAGATAGCCACAGGAAAGTTCGTGATAGTTATGATGGTCTCGTCATTCAACGGAATATTGGGCTTTTCTTTTCTGGTGGAGATCGGAAGGAGCTGAAGCTTAGGGTCACTGGTAGAATTTGGAAGGAACAATGAGAAAGGAACTAGAAGTGCGCTTATTTTATGTAGTATATGTTTGGTTGTGTACCCTTTTTCATTTTGATGTTAGGCTTCAGGGATAATGTAGTGAGTTGGGTGTTTAGAGGCAAATTTCTCTTTGCTTCTACTGTTGAATGGAAATGGAGAATCTTTGCTATATATTGTATCCTCCTGTGTTGTATTTTTGATTATCTACTGTTTTCCATTTTGCGGTTAGGGGTTTACTGACAATGTAATGAGTTGGGTTTTCAGAGGCAAATCTCTCTTTGCTTTGTAGTGCAGCATATAAATGAAAGATCACTGCTATGTATGTGTATCCTCTTATATGTTTTTCCTTTTTTCAGTCCATAAAATCATATGTGAACGTTTGTTAAGGGGCTGTTTGTTTCACCAGTTTATAGAATAGAATTAGTATTTGGGGTCTGACAGTGGCAATTTGGTAATTTTTGGATTCTATGTGAATCCTATTCTGGGGTTTGGCTCAGCCAAAAATTTGGGATTACCATATCCATAAAGTAGCTACAGTGGCGGTTTTTTATAGAAACCCAAATCGGAAGAAAAGGAGCGGATTTGGGCGAGATTTCTGACAGGGCGTTTCAACGTCGATTCCGATTCCTATCTCACGAATTCGATCCTTAGATCTGGAATCGCTGTTCTTCTCCCGCCTCATCGCCCTCTTCTTCGCGCCTCTTCTCCCGCGCTACGTCTTCTTCTACTTGGGGTCGGGGCTCCAAATCGAAACCCTAGCTTTGTTTTCCACGAGCTTGTTGGTGGGTTTCTTGCCTTCGATTCTTGGTGAACCCTTCTCGATCTTGTTCTGCTTCGAGTGTGATTGTTGGCTACGGTGTTGTGATTGACTTCGGTGGGTTTTTTGGTTGGACGTCGGCATTCTGGAACTTCATCAGACATGTATAAATTTTGTTTTCTTATTTTGCTTTATTTCTGCAGTTATTTTTCTATTTTTCTATTTTCGCTCAACTAGAAACTCTATACGGATCAAGAGGGGAGAAGAGGCTGTTCATCTTCTTTCAAAGATTAATTTACCCAAACACTTTTGCACGCTTAATGTAATCCTCTATGTAATTTGAGGTAATTTTATATTTAACTTTAATATTCTTTTATGAGAATAACCTCAATTCTCACAAGTTGTTTTAGAACATATAACAAGTAATAGAGAGTGATGAGGTTTTGAATAGTTACAGACCTCACCAACCTTCATACTGCAGTTTTCTTCCATTGTTTGGTTACAGAGTACAAATATACATTTTCTTCAAACAAGTTACAATAACAAAGTTAACAACTTTGTCTCCTATTTTAGTATGGCAAATAGAGTGACTGTAATAATGACTTAAACATTTTCTTGGTACCATCATGAGAGTCTATTAATTTTTAGCTTCACATATAATTTCTGAGAAAGAAGTGCCATGGGATACAAATACTGCACAGATGAGCTTCAACTCAAGAGATGGATACAAATACTCAACAGATGAGCTTCACATATAACTTGTTTATATTTTTTGTATATACTACGTGCAATAATAGCAAAGCTTTAACCCCAACTCATTCGGTGTTAAATACATAAGAGATTAATTTCATAATATTATAGTAAGACAATTCATGCGGGTGTTTGTGTACTGGATTTTGTTGTTAATGTGCAAGAATTAGGTTGTTAGATAGATAAACGACATGAAAATAGAATAGAAGTTATTTTTCTATTTTCGCTTTCTTGCACAAATCTTTCTAAAATCTAAATAAGGCCCTCAAATAATTAGTTAAAATTGCTGTGTACTGAACTTGCTGTTTTTTCTTTTATTTCCTTATTTTTTGTGTGTGTGTAAATTATTAGCAATCTAACCATATAGTTTGTTTGTTTTGGGGTCTATATTGCTTCTTGATAATTGTGTGAGATGGAATGCAACATTAGTTAAAATAATTTTCATTTTAATTAGATTACTTTCTTTAAAAGAAATAAATATTTGTATCAATTATCTACTTAATTTTGATAAGAAATAAGTAGTCATCTTAAGCTGTAACTGTATGATAATTTTAAACCGGATGTAGATGGATATGGAAGATGAGGAAGAATTGAAGAGGATGTGTGCTAATACAGCTGTCTGCGCCGTGGTCACTTTGGTAACATGTATTTTGAGAATGCGTGCTAAGCGCAAGAGAATATCAACTTGTACGACGCAAGAAAAGATCAGAAAAATATATTGTAGAGAGGCTCACTTCAGACGTGTACTGGAGGGCTATCAAGATAGCTGCCAATCTTATATTAGAATGAGACCGATGGCCTTTTTTAAACTTGTTGAAGTAATGAAAGCAAACGGTTTATTAAAAGATACAAGACACGTTCAAGTTGAAGAACAGCTTGCTATGTTCCTAAGTATTCTTGGGCACAAAACTAAAAATAGAATAATAAGAACTGAGTTCATAAGATCAGGGGAAATAGTTAGCAGATATTTCAATAAAGTTCTGCAAGCAATGAATGGACTGCGTGATCGGTACATGAAGCAAGCCCCAAAAGAAGTTCCCGAGGAGATTGCAAACAACTCAAATTATTTTCCTTACTTTATGGTAAATTAAATACATACAGCTGAGCATAGGTCTAAATAAACTTATTTTTATTCAACTATGTATAATTTATAATTTTTTTATAGGACTGCATTGGTTTGATAGATGGCACACACGTCGACGCGGTGTTACCTAGTGACCTAGTTGCACGGTTTAGAGGGCGAAAAGGGGTCACCCAAAACATCTTAGCAGCCTGCACCCCCAATAAACTATTTACTTATGTCTTGGCTGGCTGGGAGGGGGCAGCAAATGATTATAGGGTATTACAAGATGCCCTGTCCAGACCACAGCCTTACGGGCTCCGAGTTTATGATGGTATTCATTCTCACTTGTGCACATTATGAATAATATATTAACTACTTGGCAATATTTTAGATTTTAAAATACTGTTCAATTAATGTAGGTAAATATTACCTCTGTGACGCTGGATACACCACAATGCCAGGTTTCATATCCCCGTATCGCGGTGTCCGATATCATTTAAAAGAGCACACTGGTAGGACACCAAAGAATAGGAAGGAGTTATTCAATTTAAGGCATTCATCTTTAAGATCAAAAATTGAATGCACATTTGGGATACTGAAGAATCGGTTTAAAATTCTTGCGGGGAAGCCGAATTATCCACACTCAAGTGGACATTGTACTAGCGTGTACGGTGTTGCACAATTTTATTGCCTTGGAGGATCCGGCTGATGATATTTTCAATGAAAATGTTGAAATTGATGATGATACTGGGGAAGAGACAAATGAAGACGATTCAAATGTGGTGGACTATACTCAAAGTAGGACACAAAGAGAGGATCGAGATGTTAGAAATGAATGGAAGGAGATGCGAGATCAAATTGCTTGGGCGATGTGGGTGGATTATTGTGCAAAGTACAATGGTGGTAACACAACGGAGAGTGGTTTAACTTAGTGTGGTATTTGTTCTATGGCTATGTAAAAACTTGGTGAATTTTAAAATACTGTTTGCATCGATATTGTTTATTGTTTTTTAGCTTGTACCAAAACATTACTACTTTTATCGGTTGCTTTTTTTTTATGTTGTTTGAACCAAAAATATCATCGTTTCGTATATTCCTTGATAAATGCATTATGTTCCCATATTGTTTTATATTTCTTTATTGTTAATATGGCTATGCTTACAAAATATATTAGGTATGGCTAACAATCCGGCAGATAAGCAAAGCGTGCCTTCTCCCGCGCTACAGTGTTTGATGCTTGAAAATCTGATTTTTTGGGCTTATTTCCGTTGCTACAGTGAAAAGTAACTGTTGTTACAGTGTTTGCTCCTGGAAATATGATTTTGGGGGCTTAAATCCGTTGCTACAGTGTTTGATGCTTGAAAATCTGATTTTTGGGGCTTATTTCCGTTGCTACAGTGATATCTAAATGTTGTTACAGTGTTTGCTGCTGGAAATATGATTTTGGGGTAAAATCCGTTGCTACAGTATTTATTAACTGAAAATTGGGATGGCCGTTGCTACAGTAACGATCCCACGAAAAATATTCTCCTTGAACCAAACATGGTATTAGGAATTGGACCAATTCTATAAAAGTGGGATTACTAATCCTTTGGGTGAAGCAAACATTAAAAGCCAAAAAAAGTGGGATTCTATAAAACTCAAACTTGTCTATAAAATTTTTATGGATTAGGTTGGAATCCATAAATTAAATAGGATTCCTAATCCTATTCCTAGTCCTTGGTGAAACAAACAGCCCCTAAGAGTAATGATCTCGGAAGTGCATGCTCAGAATCAGTTCGGTGTAGTATTAGATTCACGGAGTTGTGATGTTGCTCCTTTTTATTGAGTTCATAATTTATCCCGACCTTGTTATTCGACGAAATGGCGGGCTTTTTTTTTTGTGGATATCACAAGGAGCTAAAGTTTAGGGTCAATGGTGGAATTTGGGAGAAACATTGAGAAAGAAACCTAGTACTTGCTAATCTATATGTTGCTTATAAAAGAGGATTGAGATGTTAAAACTTTTAATTGTTGCTATTGTCCTCTCAAAATTTTATAATTCTCAATTATGCAGCTCCTCGCTTTCTCATGAAATAAGTTAAAATTTATTTAAAATCATTATTAATTTTCATAAAATAGTACACAATAATTATGTAATAAATATTATCCACAATTATAATTATTAATAGTAGTATAACTACTAATTATTTTATAATAGTATACTAACTATTAATTATTTCAGAATACTACACTAAAATAAGTATAGATATTTATTAAATAATAATACTATTAAAATATTTAATAACTATTAATAAATTATAATAAAATACTTAACATTAGAACATAATGGAATATATAAAACAATATACAATTAAGTGTTATTAAGAACTATACTACTCACTAAATAGTACAATAAAATATTATAAGTATGTAATAGAAGAAATAGTATGCTTTGTAACGATATAATTTAAATTAATAATTACACTATTATTTAATTATTGTACTGTTATAAATTTTAATAATAGTAAAATTACTAATATTATTCATAGTATTAATTGTTTACTAATAGTGTAAGTAACATAATATACTATAAAATACTATTACGAATTATATGTTTATTTAATATGTTAAAATTTCTCTTTGCTAGCTTGTCGTGCAGCATGGAAATGAAACGCGTGTGTGGTTGGCTAGCTTTACTGTTTTCACTTTGGTGTTATGGTTTAATTTCACTGATAATGTAATGTGTAGCGGTGTAGGGTATTTAAGGGCAAATTAATTTCTCGTTGCTTGTAGTGCTACATGGAAATGAAGAATGTTATACTATTATAAAATAATTAAAACTATCAGAATACAATAGTACTGATCTCTCTAGGGTAAATTTTACAGCATATTTTAAATAATAATAATAATAAATAAATAAGGTATTGATCTCAGAAGTGCTTTTATCTGATAAGGGACACTACGTTTTTATCTCAAAAGTGTTAATTTTGCAGCAAATTAAAAAAAAAAATAGTTCTTCTTCTTCTGGCTTTTTTTTTTGTTTTTTTTTTTTCGCTTCTTCCGGTCCTAAAAAATTAAAATTATCAAAATACAATAGTACTGATCTCAAAAGTGCTATTTCGTTATAAGGGACTTCATTATACCTCTCTACGGTAAATTTTACAGCAAATTTAAAAAAAAAATAAAAATATAATAAAAACACTACGCACGCCCACCGTGGGGCTCGAACCCACGACCACAAGGTTAAGAGCCTTGCGCTCTACCAACTGAGCTAGACGGGCGCTTCGACTTATTTTAGGGGATCAAAGTGTACAATTAGACGAACATAACCTCAACCGCGAAAGCATGATAGTTTGTTACTTACTTTGTTGAGGTAAATAAAATATCACTCACGAGTTAAGTCCCTTGTAGGAAATTTGCGCGTTGGAAATATCTTCATCAACATAGAACTTGGTGCTCAACGGCAGCCCTGGCTCACTGAATCCATCCATATATTAGCCCAGTTTTAGGCCCGTTTAACAAATTGAGGACCATCACGAATCGAAGCAACAGGCAAACCTATATATGAGAGTAGGATCCTGCGGGGTGGCAGCTACTCTTCCCTTTTTTAACATTTGTGATGCAAGGGGGAAAAAGTATAAATTATGCTTTATTAAGCAATAAATCTTGAACAGGTTGTCAATCTCCTGATAAAGCAGCAGCAAGGAGAAAGGGAGGATTTTTATGGGTGGACCGCAGACGACGACCCTTGGTGAGAAACTAAACATACCCAATTATTTATTAAAAATAATCAAGAGGAAGCATCCCAAATATCAAACACATGAAGGAAATAAAAGGATTATATGCACCTGAGTTAGGTTACCTAGCGAGAAAACTAAAACTATGGCAAATAGAGTTGATCAAGTTGAAATAATGCGGTTTGCTGCTTTTTTTTACGATGAAGAGAGAGAAAGAGAGAAGCGGTGGGCAATAGAGGCGTTAGTCACGTGTCTTTAGAGTAGGGCTGTGGTGTTAAATGGGTGAGTTTGGGTATTAAATGAGCGGGCTATAAATGGACGGGTATGTTTTGTCCATTTACTCATTTATGACTCATTTAACATTTTCTAAGTGGGCGGGTTTTTGCTCACCCATTTGATAAACGGGCTACCCATTTGCCCATTTAACTTTTGGGGTGTTTTTTATAAAATTCTATCGAGCTTTTTGCAAAGTATTGAGGGCTTTTTGCAAACTTTTAAGGGTTTTTTGCAAACTTTTTAGGGAGTTCTTTGCAAACGTTTTTTTTTGGTGGGGGGGGTTTCAACCTTTTAAGTGTTTTTTGTGCAAATTTTTTGAGTTTTTTCCCCAAATAGATTCCTTCGAGAATTAGAAACTAGAAATAGAATTCTTATTCAACAAATGAGTCAGAAGAATTCTATTGGCAAATATACATATGTAATGCATAATATATTAGGCTCTGTGTAACATATATATTTACAATAAAGAACACAAATGCATAGTTTAATCATAACTCAGCTAACTTTGCTTCCCAATACAAAAGATGCTATCATAGTACTAATAGATTGCGATACATTTGCAAGTCATATGTCAAAAAAAAGTTAAAACAAGTAATATGATCAATACTAATAAATTGCCTGGTCTCATTTCAGTCTATCTAGCCATGCACCAGGACTCAACCATCTAACAACTGTACAGTGTATTAATTTGTGAGCAAGCCTGGAATTAGCCACAGTTAATGTTTCGCCAAGGATTACCAATTTTTCTTTTATAGCATTTCCAAGTCTGGAATCAGCCACAACTAATGTTTCACCTTCACAATGAGTTCACAAGAACTTGCAAAGACCCTTGCTCGGCTTACTATCAATCAGCAAAGTTGCTACAGATAAAGCTTCCTATGTGTTCTCAAATTTATTGAAATCCTTCAGTTGCAGCACCTGATGAATGCAAATAAAGAGAATATTACTTAACATGAACGGCATGCATATTGTTATGATATAACTAGTATATTGCGATCAAAATAGATAAGTTGTAGCATGAGATAGTATACCTGGATAACATAACTGTAGTTGTAGCGTGAGATAGTATATCTGGATAAGTTGTAGCATGCATAGTTTAATCCCAAAAAAATTGGATCTCTACAAATTCTATAGCAAAAAGTAAGAAAATTTTTGATGGATTCATTTGCGGCACCAAATCAAGTCTTAATCTTGATCAGTCGCCTAATATCGAATGGAATAAAAACCGCAACTTTTGAACAAATGCACCACTTCTTATGCTACATATCTCCATTTTGCAATCATATAAGGGTCAATATGTACATCAAGTTTAATCCAAAATTAGCAAATCATATAAGGACTAACAACGAAGCAAATGATTGTTCAGCAAATATATCCTTACACACCTGATACTGACGGTCCTGGAACACTCTTTCTGTGGTGCTTGTGTTTTCTTCTACTGTCTCCTTCATCTGAATTGCATTTACTTGAAAATATGAAGTGTCAGCTTCTGTTGCATGTTGGCAACCCTGAACAGGTGTTTAACCCAAAATTTCACCTTGATACGGTAGTGAGGAGCGCTGAACTCATCATTGAACACAAATGAATCTTCATCCTCTACTTCTTTTCCCTTTGGGAACTATAAGAGTCCGACACATCATGTTAATAATTTGACCTATCTACAAAGTTGTAACATACAAAGATCAACAAACCTGTTGGAGCACACGAACTTTTCCACATGCAAGTTACGGCAAAGTCCTCCTTAGCTCTTTATCTTCAATACTAGTGGACTCCTTGATGTCTTGAAAATTGAGCTTTTGGGTATCATTGAACAGCATCAAGACAACAGTCTGATAACATGTAGGAGGCTAGGAAATATTGAGGCTGACCAAAGTGCAAATAAGTTTGTAGAAAGTAAGACTGATACGAGCCATACACCTGGAACAATGACACTGCCAATTCCTTTTTACCTTTAGGAAAGTTTGCTTTCAAAACACAGTGACCTAATGAATTCTGCCACATTAACCGTCTCCCGCTATACTTACTTAAGTAGAACTCCTATATCCTATTGTGCGCAACAAGATATCAAAAACTTCCAAAAGAAGGATAACTCAAAGAATGACAGAGGTGTACATATTCTAATTAATTAACCTGATAAACGTTCAATTCATGAGGAAGCCGAACATCCATGGGTGGGTACGTTGGCCAATATTTGCAAACAGAACATCAATTGCCAGAATTAAGCCCAAGGGAAAATCATGTTAACAATAATAGAGCACATATTGTCTTAATACAAGTACCCAACATAAGCATGGCTTCAGTTCCAATTGTTGTGCTTTGCTATCTATTGGGAGTGGTTAGGCCTTGGTAATCTTAAAATTAACTAATTGTTGGTAAAATAACTAATTCATATTCATGGATTCATATCGAACCATTCTAACTAGTAATTGTACTAAATTTTAGGGGATTTAGGTTAAGTTTTATATAACAAAATAAAATCTATTTCATAAGAAAAAGAAACAAACTTTAGGGCTTTGAATTCAAGAGAAAGGGATATAACAAATACAAATTGTGCTCACTTATTTCTCTCTATTGTGATTATATATATGTAGCAGTAATCCCTTCTTAGATAAGCATAATCTAGAGCAGCCAAGTATATCAGACAAATGAACTATAAGATTTTAAACCCTTTACATTCTCATAAAGAGTTTTATTACAAACAAATGAACTATAAGATTCAGCCTAAATTACAAACAATCAGTAATGCACATAGATTAGGAGGGTAAATTTGCAAATCGGTGGATTTGCATGGAATATACACAAAGACCATAATTTATAATCCAATAATAATCAACTACAAGAATTTTTTTTACAAAAAAATTTATACAATTGAACGATACTTATACGGAATCCAACTCTAACTACTAAATAAACAAGAATTGATCTTGAACATCAATAAAGGATCAAAGAAACCCTAAATATATGATAAAGCTTAAAAAATCACGGTTTCTATGGCAACAAACAAGTCTGAACCCTAAAGAATCGCAAACAAACAGATTCAAGACTAATTCAGAACAAGATCAACTCAAATTCATCAAGAAAACACAGATTTGAGGAAAGAGAAGGAGAGAAGAAAGGGATCTAGGCGATTACACGTCTCCATCCTTGTCGAACAAGCTGAAGGCCTCCTTGAACTCCGAGATCTGATCTTCCGTCAGCTGGTCCGCCATTGAGAGTACTGAGATCGATCGATCGAATGAAAGAGAGATCGAAAAAGGGAAAAGAAGAAAACTTATCGTCAGCGACCGAAAGAAATGAGAAGACTGTCAGGCTTCGAGTTTTGGTTTTGGAAATACGGGTGGGCATACGGATGAATATAGACCGCCCGTTTAGTACCCATTTAGAATAGTTTGAAATGAACCCACCCAATTAGAACCATTTAACTAAATGGGTGGGTTTTAAATGGGCTAATTGATGGGCGGGTCAGGTGGGTAAATGGGCATGAGCAAAAATTGCCTTCCCTAGGGCTGTCCAATTGGAAAAGAGGTTAGTCACGTGTCTTTAGAGTAGGGATGCCCAATTGGGCTCGAGCCCGATGCCCGGCCATAACCTGACCCTGACCCGACCGGGCCCAAGCCCGACTCAGCCAGAATTCACACCGGGCCGGGCGGGGCCGACTTGGAGAAAACAGTCGGAAATATGGTCGTTGGCAGGCCGGGCCGGCCACAACGGTCAAAAATTTGACCGTTGTGGCTGGGCTGGCCCGGACCCGGCCCGGTCCGGCCGGCCATAACAACCATATTTGACTTTTGACCAAAAATACCTCTAAAACGATCAAAATGTAAGGGTATTTTGGTTATTTGTCTAGAGGTTACCTCTATAAATAGAGGGAGTTTTATTTTTCTAATCCAAAACTCATTTACTTCTCTCTAATGCTCACTTTTCCTATGTAATTCTTTAATCAAATGGCTTCCTCCTCTAATTATAAAGGACAAAACCAACTCCCGATCTTGAAATGAGTCCTAATACTCTTATTACATGAGCTACAACTACTCCTCCTACTCCTATCATTGTTGACCACGACTCTGGTGACGATGATTCTGCTCCAAGAGCTCCTAAAAAGCCGAGATTTGTTGTGTGGAACTTTTTCGAGAAGATAGAAGTCACTAGGGATGGTAGAAGACTAAGTGTGCGTTGTGCAGCCATATTTTCCAAGTTCATCATAAGAGCGACACCAACCATCTCAAATGCTATTTAGAGAAACACAAAAAAAAGTCAGACGCCTCAAGGTGATATCTGACATTCTTTACTCTCCCAATCCTCATCTTCTAGTAGTCTCGGTAGTTGGAACTATGATGCAGTCTGAGCTAGGAAATGCGTAATTAAGTTTATTATCCTTAAAAACATTCCTTTTAAATTAGTAGAAGATGATGAATTTGGAGATATGTTTACAGAAGGTTTTTATCCCACATTTAAAGAAAATTCTCGTCAAACTTGTCAACATAACATTTTAAAATATTATTAGGAGGAACAAGCAAAAATAAGTTCTTATTTTTAAAGTTTAAACTGTAAATTTTCTTTAACTTCTGATATTTGGACATTTAGAACACAAATTGGTTGTTTATATATCATAGCACACTGGATTGATGATAATTGGCAAATGTTTAAAAGAGTTATTTTTTAATTGTATTTAAAGAGTCACATACTGGTATCAATATTACAAATTTAATAATTAAAGAACTTATAAAATTAGAAATCAGAAAGAATATTTTCTCTTTCACCAGATAATTCAAGTAATAATAATCTAGCTGTTGATTATATCAAAACATCTCTGCTATTGCCATGTCATGATGATATTTTTCATATTAGATGTGTGTGCCATATTTTAAATTTAATTGTTCAAAGTATATTTATTGAAATTAAATCCATGATAGAAAATGTTATAATAATAGCTTATGCTCATAATGCTTCTCAACAAAGAATTAAAAGATAGAAATAATTCTGTAAAAGAAAAAATTTAAAACTCATACTTATTCCAAAAGATGTTGACCATAGGTGGAATTCTACCCAGGGGAGGATCTATATACAGTCTAGGGGGGGCCACGGCCCCCCCAAAATTTTGAGATCCGCCCCTGGTAGTTATCTTCATCCACCATTGTGACCCATGGTAGTCAAGATGAATTAGAGCTAGAACTAACATGGGACGGGTTAGAACTAACATGTGACAGGTTAGAATTAACATGAGATCCCAAAGAGCCTAGAACTAAGATAAATTAGAGTTAGAACTAATATGGGGCGGGCTAGAACTAACATGGGGCGTGTTAGAACTAACATGTGATCCCAAGAGCCTAGAACTAAGATTGATTAGAGCTAGAACTAAATGTAGAACTAACTTGGGACATGTTAGAACTAACATAAGGCGGGTTAGAACTAACATGAGAGCCCAAGAGCTTAGAACTAAGATGAATTAGAGCTAAAACTAACATGGGCGGGCTAGAACTAATATGGGCTGGTTAGGACTAACATGAAAGCTTAAGAGCTTAGAACTAAGATGAATTAGAGCTAGAACTAATATGGGGCGGGCTAGAACTAACACCGGGCATGTTAGAACTAATATAAGAGCCCAAAAGCCTAGAACTAAGATGAATTTAAATGGTCGGTTTTGCTCATTTTTGTTCTAAATGGTCGGTTTTGCTTAATAAATTTAAAAACGGGCTTTTTTTAAATTTGTCCAAAATATAATAATGACAGCTCCTAAGATCTCATCGCCTGAATCCACTTCCACAATCAAAGATCTCACTGGTATCTATTCTTTTATTTGTTGACTAAAGAGGTCCATCTCATGTTTTAATATAATATCATCAAATTTTGCATTAAAAAAATTTTTCGTCTATATTTGGGTACGCGGCCCCCCAGAACTGAAATCCTGGATCCGCCCCTGATTCTACCTATGTAATGTTAAATGTAACAATAGAGTATAAAGAAACTATAAATGATTTTATTGCTTTCTATACTTCTAGTTCTAGCTCTGGTAGTATGTATGGAATAACTGAGGATGAATGGACAGTTATATGTAGTGTAAAAGAGATGTTACAAGTTTTTTATGATTCTAGTATGTTATTATATGGTTGTTATTAACCAACCATTACTTTAGCTGCTTTACAAGTTTTAAATATTCAAAAAAATTAATAAATATCGTATGGATAATTATTTTGTAAATATAAATTTTTAAATGGAAAGTAAATTTAATAAGTATTTTAGGCCTATTCCTATTATTTTTAGTTTGGGGATTCTTATTAATCCATGTTTGAAAGATATTGGAGATAAATTTGAAGAGTTGGAACTAGCATATAGATATAAAGAGTAGACATTATTCATCAATTTGTAATTTTTATTTCTTAGCTAAAAATTTATGATAAATTATTTTGAAAACAGTTACAAATGATAGTGATATAGATGAGTAGGTGCCAACCTAGTTAGGATGTATTCGTCTATTATGATGCGATAATTTCAAAATAAATTTATAATTGTAGATGGTTAACTGGTTATTAATAAAGATAGTATTTTTTTCATTTTAATTTTTATAATTTTTTGTATTTGTAAATGATATAATTACAAGTGATTAATAATATGATTGTTTTCATTAAAATTTTGTTTAATTTTTGGCTATGTATTTTTGAAAATTTAAAGAAAAAAAGTAAAAAAAATATTGGACCGGCCCGGGCCCGGTTTTTCGAGCTAGATCGGGCTGTTTAGACGGCCCTACTTTATAGTTTAGAGATATTATGTGGGAGGTAAGTGACTCCACACTTGCGCTTATCATTATCAAACAACAAGGACATTATTGATGTAAATGGCAAGGGCAGTATTGTCCGAGTTCGCAAAGCTACTCAAAACCTTTCAGCCCCTCGGGCTTTTTTATATACTAGTTAGATTGCACGTGCAATGCACGTGGTATAATTTTTGATATTAATTTTAATTATAATTATATTTATGGAAAGATTTGGTATAAATTTAATGAATGTACACAATATATATGAACATATGCTTAAAATTAAAAATGTTTGAATAATACGTTTATATTTAAGGATCAATTATGCGATATTGGAGTGGTTGTATGTACAAGTTGATTGATCAATCAAATACAATAACAAGAATATATGTAAAAGTAATGTTTGAAGATGTGGATTTAAATCCAAGCAAAATATTCTGAACTTTGTGTTTCCCTTTAGATTGATGAATTATATCGATCATGAAGTTAACACTTTGAAATAGATTGATAAGAAAATTAACTTCCCTGTAGATAAATTTAAATCATAGTTAATTACTTAATTGTATACTCTACATAAGGTAGTACTCTATTTTAACGAAAATCAAATTCTACAGATACCATGACATATAACAAAAAGCATCATATTGTTTAGTTTATTTTCACATGAACTTATACCTGAGGATTCATCAAAAACAAAGTTAGACAAACAACATAATTTTTTTTTTCTTTCCAACTCATGTGAATATCCCAACCATAACCATGCTCATTTGCAATGCAATTGAACGATAGGAATTCATTGATCACCTAACCTTGCAATCATGCAATACTCAGCTTGTAATTTTATGAAACACTTAAAAGTTCAAAAGGACATAATTATTATATAAAACTATATCTCATTGACTCCACTCTCTCCAAAACACACATTTACATTTTCGAGTAATAACTGACAGGATCTCTAGTAGTGGTTTTTTCATAAGGTTCACCCAAAGAATTATCACGATCAAACCGTCTAGCACTCCTTAAAGGTTGGTCAATTGCATTTTGTTTGTTTGTTGCTCCGCTAACAAGAACATAACCAAGCTTCTTCTCAGATGTTTTTGGAAATCATCAGAAGACTAAGTGTGATGTTATACATCCATGCAAGTCATATGTTGTGTTACTATCCGCCGTTCCATCTCCCTTTGCAGGTTTTCTCGCTTGGAAGCAATTGCATCTATCTCATCAATGAATTACTTTATTCAGAAACACGTACAACAATAATGTGCAAACTTAAAATAAATTGATACTTGAGTCAAAAATAAGGTTCATATGATCTTCTCAGATGCTTAAGTTAACTAAGTTAGTGACCTATTTTGCTGAGTTTGAGCACAAATAGCAGCCAGCCCATCTCGAGTCAAATGAAACAAATGCTACAGGCATGATAGACTTTGGATCTTTCAGAATTATCTGACGCTCTGCTACTAACTGAACCAAAAGACAAAAGAAAAATTCAGAACAAAGCTGGAAATTAGTTTTTTCATATGAAAATGCATCTATTAAAGGCTCAGGGTTAATCAATATGATGATGTACCTTACTCTCTCATTAACATCCATACATTAATACCCTTTGAAGTACTTATGTCTGAAGTGATGCAGGAAAGTTCTTAGGAAATATAATGGACTTACGTATTTGTAAATTTCCTAGATGCTTTCACTATAGTAGTCAATTGCATCCGTTCTTACACCACAAAGCCCAAGAATTCCTTTCTGACATACAAAAGAATCAGATGGATCAGTAGTAAGATTAGAAGAACTATCATGGTTAGAGGAAGATCCTCTGGATCATGGCTTTTCTCGATGAAACAGGTTTTAAGTTAAGGAACCTTTACTATATTCTTGTTAAATGTGTTTGATTGGAATAATTGAGAACTGATTTGTCATATATGTCATCAAAACCAGTTCAACCAATAGTTTAACACGTTAGAAATAATTATTGACTTAGTTTTCTACATGTCAAAATATTTCTCCTCCTGTCATATTATTACATATTAAAGATTACATATTTAATATTTTAACCAATACACAATATTAAACACACACTTCAACTTCTTTGTTAAATGTGTAAAACTATATCTCAACTGTTAATTAAAGATTACATATCATTAGCCCATGACCAATACACAATACATATTAAAGATTACCACTCTAAATTATTAAAGATTACATATTAAATATTTCGGTAAGTTAGTGCTGTTTTAAGGAATTGGTAGCTGTTCCAGTACACAAACAGTTGAGAAATGGAATGTTACTAAATAATTCAAGAGCAAAATAACACGTAGGGAATTGTCAATAAGGGAAGAGAAATATGATATTTATAAACACTATAAGGATAGTAAACTTTTCATGAGAAACATCTATTACCTGGTGGCCAAGGTAGTGTTCAGGATGGTTCCTGTGAAAAAACTGATCCACGCTTTCTGATATAGATTGCCCAGAAACATGTGGGATATTTCTGACAACTACCTGTAAATAGATAAATGAACAAACTAAATCATAAATTTGAAGTAGTAAGTGACTACTGTAAATGATTAACTTGTACAAAGGTGCAACATGAGATCAAACTTATGTTTCAACATTTCAAGTCAAATCATAGTAGACATAGTTAGATCAAGTTGAACTTATTTTAACCATTGGATTACGATCACTCAACAAGTGGCAAACTCATACTTACAGTGTACTTAACCCGTACTTACAGTGAACTGAGCAGCACGACGATATTGATCTTTTAGAAAATGCAATCTCATGAAGGCTATATGTCCATACTCCTTGTAAAGGACGTAGCAAGTCCATATGGTGAACAAGTATGCCATTGACAGGTGAAACCGTAACCTAAATTATAACCAAAATAATTATATTAAGTCCATAGTCGTAATTAAACTGGAAATGGAAAGTCCTTGGAATTAAAACAAATAAACTGGCACATAAAGCAAGTAAGACAGGGATATAACTTAGATACTCCGTTTTGATGAAACTTTTTTTCTAGTCAAAGTAAGGAAATTATCTGTAAATTTTGAGACTTTCCACCGCATGCCACATTGTGAGCAGAATAATAAAAAATCATGAAAGCAAAACAAAGAAGACAATAATTTAAGAGTGGCTATTATTCTAGATAGAATTATTTACTTTAGAAAAGCAACTTACCGTTGAGAACCCTCCGTAACATTTGAAATTGAGAGCTTCTCAATGCCACTGAAAACTATGTCTTTGTTAATATTTTTCAATGTCCCATCGTATACATTCACCGGAATAAGAACTAACAGAGCTAGGATTGTTATTGGTACAAAGATCTTCAAGCTGTAAAATTAAAAATTAAGTTAATACTGCAACTACCTTTACCATCGTTAAAAAAACAAAATAATAATAAAATTGTATGTGTTCTTTTGAAGCAAGATGTGCTGCAGAATATATGACTAATGAACTCAGATCTCGAAACTTTTTAGCTCTAGATTAGCCGAAAGGCCTTCTATGAGACCCGAACAGACTGCCATACTAACCAGGCTTTAAATGTAATAGTCATAAAATCATGAGGTAAGCAAATGCATTATTTTATCTCAGAAATCAATCGTTTTATCACCGTAAAAGGTATCAATCGGGTGAAATGCAGCATTCATCACCAGCATTACCCAATTGCTTGATTTCCCACCATACTACTAAATTTAGCCAACGACTAATTCATATTTCCAACAAGTTGACGAACTACACCGTTAATTAAGATTCTAATATTTAGTTTAATTTCTCACCATCCTTCACGCAAAATGCTCAATTCAACAATGCATTACATTACTCAATTGAAGTCAATTTACACACAATAGTTTCAGTGGGAATCATTCTTAGCACCTAATATTGTCAGAATAGCAAACCTCAGCCAGTTTATAGAAATCAAAGTATATTTTATTTGATCATGGGCTTCCAACCAACTTTGATGGATGTGACTCAATAGGAACATCCTGAAAAATGAATGAATATATTATCAACCATTAGGTGAGAGCTTACGGGAGACTTATTTCATCAAAACCTATTTCATACCTTATCCCTAACAAATCTTATTAGATCCAATTTTTAAAATCAGAGAAGGTTTACCTCTCTCTCATATTTTGTGTACAACTTATTAAACTATTTGTCCCAGCAATCAGTAAATACTGGAGCTTCATTAGGGCAAAACAATGACCACTCTCCATTATTTTGGACTCTCTCCATAAAGAGTTCGAGAATCCAGAGGGCATAAAAGAGATCATGTGCTCTGTGTTCTTCCTGTAAAATGGTACTATATTTATTTTCATTGCAAAGATAAATTTAAAAATGAATTTCTTTTATATAAGCACATTTAAGACAAGGGCTAAAATAGCACATGGTAGCTTAGTATGGGAAAAAAGTTCCACCAATACTGGAAATACATTGCATAAAGTATAATACTATATTATATACAATTATGAGGTGTAAGTTTTTGAACCACTAAGTACTGACCTCTGGAAAAGAGCTGCAACAGCTTCACATTCTTGTTGGTTGTAAAACCATATACCATTAACTTCTTGAGCTGCATTCCAGTACAACAAGTATGGAGGTTTGATTTCATACTCAAAATCTCCCAAGATACCCTCCACCAAATTTTCTGTGTCGCAAAATGAGTCAGCTAAAAATATGTACGTACCTACACCTCTATTCATGTGTAAAGTTGCATATATGAGCTGCTGTCAATCTGATGCATCAAACAACTAAGGTTTTGAGAAGATGTCCATGGCTTGGATTCATGCCATGGCCTGTCGCATACTTGAAACCCCACAGGACCGTGATATGGATACACTACTTCTAGCGACTCCGACTCTAAGGTCACAAATCCAAACCAAACCCCTAATCAGAGATCGTGAAAACAAAATCAAACAAAAAAAATCATCAAATATGATCAAAATCATACCCACTGATTGAGCTCAATGTTGAATTCGTAGAAACTAACGTGAGCAGCCGTGATCAGGATCTCCTCCACATGCCCACTGATGGCAAAACTATAATCAAAATCATCAAATATCGACTATGCCTTGGAATAACTCCACATGCCCACTGATGGCAAACTATGTCTTGTCACACAACTTCCTTAATCCTTAACTCTAAAGTAAGTCCAGATATCAGTCAACAAAGTTATCAGAGTAAACTTATAGCACAAGACAAGTCTATGAAAAGCACAAACAATAAATAACCAAGTAGCAAGCAGGTGTTGCTTACTTTCACTCCCTCATCATACCCTACCAAACGAAGAGCCAGTTCTGCATTGCCTTTACCGACCTATACATAAATTCAAAGAACTGCCAAAAATGAATCATGAGATTAGAGGGAAGATCAAACTAAGAACTAACCAGTCTAGAAGCTGCCTGCTGGATTCTTGAGGGAAAGGTATGAGATTGAATTTTGTTCAGTGGAATAATTGTCACTCTTCTTTGAAGATTACCATTTTGCAGCAGTTGCTTTCCTGTATTTTCTATGTCTACCACAACATTAAAAAGCTTACCCCCTGCTGCAACCTGCAAAATGAATCTAATGTAACTTCCTTTTTCCACAAATATACAGGTTAATATGACTAACGACGTCGTTCCCAAATCCCAAAGCTAAGTAAAGTAAAGTTATGTTGAGGCTAAACCTCTAAAGCAGTCATGGTGGAGTGATCCTTCACTTTAATGAGCTTGGCAACCACTCCTTTAACTGTTGATTTGTCAAAATTCCTAACAGGATCACGGTAGCTAAACTGAACATTAGCTAACTTCCCAGAAAGTATACGAACATCATCTTTCAGCTTCTGAACCACCTCTAATTCAACTGACCGATCCTGACAAACAAGTAAAAACAAGTGAGTTGTCTCTATAACGTAGCAATGTCACTTGGAATCCAGATGCTTGGGACCAAATCATCGAATTTAGAGGCTTTCAGTAGAAGTAGCATCAATATATTGAGCAGAAAGAAAACAATCAGTTAACCTTCTGTAATGCTTCCATTTGTCCTTCTTCATATGCAATTGAATCTAGAGCTGCTCTAACATTCTCCAGATCATTCGTTCTGAGATTGAGCTCATTCTCTACAGCAGCTGCCTCATCACACTTTGAATTCAGTTGCCTCTTTTTCTCTTTAAGTTCCTTCTCGGAATGGCTAATCTTTGTCTTTAGCTGTTTTAATTCGCTTTCAGCATCCCCAACTGCAGCTTTGGCATCTCTTAATTGATCTTCAAGACATTTGTCTTCACTCCCACTGCTCTTACCCGCCAGCACACCCTAACAATAGAAATCATATGTCATAATGTATCTAAGGTGCAGAAATATAGGATGAGAAAATACCTGGTAATTCCATTTATAGAATTTCTAACCAAGTACCTGGTATTCTCTCTCACACTCTTCCAGATTCTTAGACAAATCCTCCACTTTCTTTTTCAGATCAGCTACGCCATCTTCAGCTTTCTGGACAGCAGAGTCCCTCTCACTTATTGATTTTTTAATATCTTCAATACTTTTCATAATCTGCAAAAACATTAAAATAAAATTTCATGACAGGTGGAAGTTAGATGGATATCTTGTTATAATCAATATTCTGCAAATACAGATGCCAAATTAAACTCGAAAGAAGAAATTAATTGTACATGGTTTAAAACATATCAGCCTATAGCATACAAGTAATAGTTTAATTCTTGCACAGTATATATGTGGCGTATGTGTGATCACACAAAAAAATGATAGAAATGTATAACCAGTCATTACCTTTTGAGCAGCCTTCTTCTCAGTCTTTACGGTCTCTTCTTGGTTATTCATAACAGAAGTTTCTTTGACAAGACAACGGGACAAATCATCAACTTTTTCGGACAGAATCTTTAACTCACTACCTAATTTTGCTTCTTTCTCAGCCGTCAAAGAAGATATATTCTTCTCCATCTCTTCTATTTCTGTTCTTAAACTTGTAGTGTTGCTATCTATCTCAGTTATCTTCGTTTTGATTTGGTCTACCCCACTTACTGCACTGTCCCGTACTTTCTCTGCCTGGACATACTCATAAGCAATGCAAAACCTTTTAAGCCGATCTAATTCTGCATTGCCATTAGCCTACTGCATGTACTGCATACTTTGCTTCCTAAGTGTCTTCAGAGCGGGAAGTATTTCTTGGTCGAGAAGCTTGTCTATCTCATCAACTTTGCTTTGCTTCTTCTCCAGAGTTTTTAAAGCTTGTCTATCTCATCAACCTTTTAAGCCGATCTAATTCTGCATTGCCATTAGCCAATATTTCTCTAACAGGATATGGCTGAATAACAGAATGCTAATGAATACATTCTATGTTCGATATGCACTAAGGACAGCTTAATATGGTAGTATGCATCAATAGGAGCTCAGCATAGATGTCAGTGATATTTCCTGTAATATATTGTACTTTAACACTTCAAAAATAACCAGGGTTTAACAGCAAAGTTAATGTTAAAAGTAGGTTAAAGCATGTCAAACGTTTATAGAGGTTTTTGTATGGATGAAGAGTCCTGGTCAGGATATTATCTTAAAATTTCACGATAAAATGAGTATTTTGGCACCTGGCGGTTTAGTAAAAACTTTTAGCAAGGACATGGGGATGCTAAATTGCATTTCTTACCATTTTCTTCAAAGAGGTTTCCTTTACTTCTATCTTTCTGATTTCAGTTTCAGATTTTCTTAACATCTGAACTTGTAATTCATGGAAGAGGCAAGAAGAGGCCCTTCCAAAATATCTCTGTAAGGTAGAGACTGCAAGCCATCATATTGACAAAGTTTTTATGTTAGTTGTTGAGATTGGATGTCTCTATACCTATATGTCCAATTCCCAAGTATCTTCGGCTATTAAGTATTGAGTTGAAAACTTCTAAATTGCCCATCTTTCTAACTGTTTCCTTTTTCCCAAATACACACAAATCCATGCATGCAGACATGTCACAGTATTTTTTTCCTAGAAAAGAACCATAGACAGATCGAATTGCAATAGAATGGAGAAGGGTGGAATACATGCTTATGATGGTTTTTGATCAAACGTATAGTTCTAATGCTGCAGTACCATGCAGGTTAATCTAGTAGTTGGTGGTGAAGAAAGCATAAATGCACAATTTTGATTTGACTCATTTAATTGATAAACTTACTTAACATGGAATAAGTTGATCACTGATACAAAAGTGTCATACTTTACGACATGTTGTCAACATAATAAGGGGAACTATGAGTATCAACACCTCGATTTTGAATAAGTGGCATACAAAAGAGAACCATTTACTTAATGAGTTAAAAAAAATAGTGTTAAATAGAAAATTCATATATTTAGTTGACTCCACCTGAGGGTACACAGCCAAAATTTTCCATGTATTACCACAATACTATGTTGTTGACCATGCCTTTATTCCATAAAAAAGTTCAGTTTTATTATTTTAGGGATACTGAAGAAAGATATGCTGATATGTGTTTTATAACTTTATTTATATAAATGCTGAAGCTCGCATAAAAAGTTAAGCTTCCATTCAATTCACATTTCCTGTGACAGGTTATTGGTGAACCTGTTTATGTCGTGGGCAACTCACTTGGTGGCTATGTCGCTCTATACTTTGCAGCGTGTAAATCTGAGCTTGTGAAAGGAGTTACATTGCTTAATGCAACACCATTTTGGGGATTCCTTCCTAATCCTATCAGGTCGCCGAGGTTGGCCAAAAAATTTCCATGGGCTGGCACATTTCCTCTACCTTCAAATGTTAAAAAGCTCACTCAGCTCGTGTAGGTAGAGTTAGTTTAGTTTAAATTTTATTCATTATATATATAAGTTCTATCTTACCTATGAATTCAATTTGAAGTTTATTTGTTTATATTGTCCACCTAAATTTAATACAAAAGTATTGAGGTATTTTTTTCTTGGTGTAGATGGCAAAAAATAAGCGACCCTAGTAGCATAGAGGAGATACTGAAACAAGTATATGAACAAAGGTTGACGAAGTTTTCTACCCCATCATCGAGACAACTCGACAACCTGCAACAACTGCATCTTTTGCTTCCATTATGTTTTTTCCCAAAGGCGAGCTCTCCTTCCAGGGAGCTCTGAATAGGTATTGAAAGTAACATATTTGTATTCTATTATCTCATCTATGGTTACTTACATCATATACACTTCTAGGTGGCAACTGCGAAATAATCCCATCTGTCTCATGAATGGTAAAGAGGACCGTTGGGTTAGGTCTGTCTGGGGCATGAAAGTGAAACAACAATTTCCAGAAGCACCATATTATGAGATTAGTCCTGCAGGTCACTGCCCTAATGATGAGGTATATTTATGCGCATTTGATGTTATGATGGAGCTAATAAGCTTAGGTGCATTTGATGTTATGACGGAGCAATTAACTTACTATAATTTAAAGTAGATGGTAAAATAATTGGCCAACAATTAGTCAGCAACCTACCAAAATAATTTCGCCAAAAAATGAATATAAACTAATTATGTAAAATCACAAGGAAATAAATCAAGAGTAGAGAAATGGTGCCTTGTTATATCATCGGATCAATCCATGTAGTGCATGCAACCATGGATGATGAAGCATCCGTTGTTCTGATAGGGACATTAACTACACAGACTTTTAGACTGAAGGATTTACATGTCCACTTTACATATGATCAATAATTAAAAATTAAAAACAGGTTACAGCCAAATAAACTTGATTTAGCACACTTTTAACATGAGACAAACTGCATCTATTGTAAATTAAAGACTGTAAACCTAAAAATGAGCGTATTGTAACTATAACTTAAGTAAAATTTGAATGAAAAGCAGGTATATATTAGAATAAATACCTAATTTAGGAAAGAAATCATAACCGTTACAGCTGCTGTTGGAATATTTAAACTCGTGTAGCTTGAAACTGTAGGAAATCGAAAATTAGGGCAAATTTATATCAAAATTTAAGGACTGAATTCAAGGACTGAAGAACTAAAAGGGAGAGTTAGGGTTTTGTATAGAGGAGTGAAGACGAAGAAGAAATACCTTTGTGAATAACGAAATTCTGAAAATTGTGGAGATGAAAGCGGAAATTCTGAATAAATACTGAGCTTTGCAAATCTCTGTAACGCTTCGGCTTCGGCGGAGAAGGGTAAACGATGATTAATAATCATCTTTGGAAACGCTACGGCTTCGTCGGAGAAGGTAAAACGATCAACACTTCGGCTTCGGCGGAGAGGAAGGAGTAATCGACGTGAGAAATTTCCGAAGATAATGTCGACTTTTCTGTATCGCTGGGAGAAATTGGGTATATTTATTTTGGTTGAAGGTTAATTTGGGGAGAGTAAAGTTTTTCAGGTACTGGCTCTTTTAAAGGGTAGATAGATATAGCGATATGAAAATAGTGGTGTTTAAAATGGAAAACAAAGTCTACGGGTTTTTCGTGGTAAACATCTCAATCAGTTTTGTGAAATTTATTCTTTTAATTATGATTTTTTATATTTTAGTCCCTTAAATTATAGCGATTTTAATATCAGTCCCTCAAATCTTCGTAATTTGATATTAGTCTACTAAATCACCTTAATATGCTGATATTAGTCCCTCTGTTAGCTTAATTGTTAAAGATCCTAAATGATGTTGAGTTTAGGCTAACCACGATTGTATAATTACCTTATTACCCACCACTCTCTGACTTAAGAGCTAAGCTGTTTACGGAAGTGGACATAGAACATGGCATTGGGGAGATGCCTATTGTTGGCGAGGATGCCGATGATGATAGAAAGAAGGTAGAAGGAATAGGAAGAGGACAAGAAGAAGAGTAGGACCTACTGTGGATATAGTGGGCCTAGTGGAGGAGGGAGAAGACAGAAAAGATAGTTACATGTGTCAATAACAAAGGGAGGAGTAAGAGAAGCTCGGAGAGGAGGGAGCAAAAGGAGCAAAGGCAGTTGTAGATTCACTAAAAAAATAAGAAAGAAAATATTCCTCATCATTTTAACACATACTAACTTGATGGACCACCAAAAAATGATAGGCTTTGAGTGATGCAGTGACATTTGTAGAAAGAGGAGAGATGGTTCAAGAAAGAGGAAAAATAGAGTGGTCGTGACCGTGAAAAAGATAATAACTGAAAAATAATGAGAAGAAAGATAAGGATAATGCAATGAGAAAAATAGAGGTAAAAGAAATAATGGTTAAGGAAAAGAATGAAGCATTCCTCATACGTTCATGAGAAAAGTAAAAAAGAGAGGTGAGAGGTTGACCATGATGGCAATTTGTGGATTAAAAAAAAGTTACTTCTCTCTCTGCTGCTAAGGTGGCAATATAAAAAAAAGTAACTTACATGAACATGTGGGTTTTATGTGTGTGCATGTTTTTGTTTTTTGTTGTGGGTGGGTGGGTTGGGGGGGGGGGGAGGGTTGACACATGGAAAAAAGGTTCAAGGGGGTGCCCCACTTATGGGTTCTTTAAAAGAGCGTAGCCACAAATTCTTTCATTCTTAAATTTTAATTCTTGATCTATTTATTATAACTATTCATTATTCATAATTAATACGTAATAAGTTAAACTAAGCAAAACATAAGAAAAAAACCCTTATATTTGATAATATTAGATGAATCATTTTTTTATGTGACTATATGCAAGCAAATTAGATGTGAACATCCCAACTAATAGTCTAATATACTTTAGCATATACTTAGAATCCGTATCATGTAAGCAAACTATGTGATTAAAATGTATAACATATAGTGTTTAGTTTAACCTATTGTCATTATTATATAAACAAATTAGTCGGCAAAATATACATGAGAATAATTGCACCAGGTTTTTTTTATATAGAACCACCATAAATATAGAGCTTTTTTAGGAACCAAAATTTTTGTAAAACCATAATGATAACATGGACTTTTAACAAAGTGTCACTTAGTCATAATTCATTTATATTTTGTTAAATAATGTATTAAATTAATACCCTCATGTCGGGATTCACCTACCCTCTCATCCCTGTTGACCCTATAGTTTTGATGATGATTTGTTAAACAATTTATCGCTAATATATTCTCTAGTTTTGTTTTTATGTTTCTCTTTATAGGTATTTCAACACACGACAATCAAGCGTTAAAGATTCAAGTTCATATGTGTGGAGTTACTAGGTATAAGAGTAGTTTACTTACATATATTGTATGTTTATATTTAAGCTCAATATTTGTACACTTAACACGATTTTTGACGTTTTCTATCATATAGATGATTTTTCATCAAACGTTGTTACAATATCTTTTATCTCATGTTTACAGATCATTCATACTTTATTATATACATATAATATATGCATGATATATATTTGCATGTTTATAAGTCATATCGAAATTTTCATATTCATAAAATACAGGTTTTACGAACACTTTTCAAAAACAGTGAGTTTTTACAAACGAAAATTATTTTTCTAAAAATTCCTTTTCTAACATGTTCATTTTATCATTTAGAAACTTTTTCCAAAGTTTTATTACTTTTGGAATTGATTTGCTATTTTTAAAGTATTTTCAAAATACTAAAAACAGGTTTTCAGACTCTGTCAGTTTGCGGTCGACCGTCATGTACAAATTGTCAAAGTCTGGCTTTTATGTGCTCGCGATCGACCGTGAAACCATCCAGAGACTTTCGCGGTCGACCGCTAACCTTTATTTTTCAAACCTCAGTGTTTTTGTGCTTCGCGGTCGACCGTCACGGTCGACCGCCGAACTCATGATTTGATTCCAACGGCTAGTTTCTAAGTTGATTCTCTGGGGGCTGTAGGCGTCAAAAATTACCTATAGGTCTCCACGAATGGCTCGAAGCTAAGAGAAGACGACGAACGTCACTATCCAAGTCACGGAAGCTTAATCGACGTCGACGAACGCTTGAAGTGAATCGACGAACTATGTGAAGCAACGAAATTTCGGAATAACGAAGATACGGACTGATCAGGAGCTCCGCGACGCTTACAAAAGGCGCAACGTCCCTCGTGTCTCATTTATTCTACAGATGATCCAATCATCAGAGCTTGTAGATCTCCTCGCCGGCTTTCCAGCGCACTTTGAATCACTCAAATCCGAGTTCGAACGAAGAAATTACGATGGAAACGGACGAAGAAGTCAAAAGAAGTCTCAACACGAGTTAAGACACCCCGAGGTGTCGCGGCCAAAGCCGAGACACCCAAGGGTGTCGCGGCCAAGGCCGAGACACCCCAAGGTGTCTCAGACATTGTGAAGCTATTTTGACTATGATTCGATTAGAATCTGAAGAAACTCAAAACATAAAAGTTGTAGATCTCTTTGTCAGCTTTCCAATGAATCTTGGATCAGGTCATTTGGATATTATATGAGGAAGTTATGACCAAAATAATAGCCGAGACACCCAAGGGTGTCTCGGCCATGGCCGAGACACCCCAAGGTGTCTCGGACTTTGTACAGCTGTTTTGACCATGATCCGTCTTGAATCTAAAGAAACTCAAAACATAAAAGTTGTAGATCTCTTTGTCAGATTTCCAATGAATCTTGGATCAGGTCATTTGGATATCATATGAGAAAGTTATGACCAAAATAATAGCCGAGACACTCAAGGGTGTCTCGGATTTTGTGCAGCTGTTTTGACCATGATCCGTTTTGAATCTGAAGAAACTCAATACATGAAAGTTGTAGACCTCTTTGTCATGTTTCCAATAAATCTTGGATCAAGTCATTTGGATATCATATAAGGAAGTTATGACCAAAATAATAGCCGAGACACCCAAGGGTGTCTCGGCCATGGCCGAGACACCCAAAGGTGTCTCAGACTTTATAGAGCTATTTTGACCATAATCCGTTTTGAATATGAAGAAACTCAAAACATGAAAGTTGTAGATCTTTTTGTCAGCTTTCCAATCCATCTGGAATTAGGTTATTTGGAAGTCATATGAGGAAGTTATGACCAAAATAGCCGAGACACCCCAAGGTGTCTCGGCCATGGCCGAGACACCCAAAGGTGTCTCGGACTTTGGACGTGTTTTTTGACGGTTTTCGATCGGTTTTAACCGCCCAGACCTCCTGGAAGCCTATAAATACAATCCCTGGAGTCTCATTCTTGGAGATCTGGAAATTTGAAGAGTTGGCGAAGCCCTGCCGGACTGAGGAGTGAAACGTACAGATTTCAGAGAGGAGGAGGAGAGATTAGATCGAGTTCTTCAACACGAGAGAGAGATTCGTCAGATCTGCAACTCCCCAGATCTGTTTCTTAAGATTATCCCGTTGTGGTAATCTTAAGAAGAGTGATTATCTCGCTTCGCCGAGATAAGAGCTACGGTTTCTCGATCCCTTCGCGGATAGACGAAGCTCTGCCCAATTTTTAGCAATCAAATCTGATCGTCGGTGGTCCACGGATATCAACGTCCCCGTCACAGGCAAAGATCCCACGCAAGCAGAAGACCGATAAATGATCTCTGCGTTTGTTTGATAAAGTTGTAAACTTCTTTTTTTTATTTTCATTGTGTAAGGAGATCTTATAAAAAGATCAACTTTTTTTATTTTATTCGAGTTTATTGTGACGACTAAAGTTGTAATAGATTCAATAGCAATGAAAACAGCAACTTTCTCCGAAAATAGGGGCTTTTTGGTCATTTCAAGTTTGTTTTTGCTGAGTTCTTGAGTGGGTATAAATACCCCATTGCTCTTCTATTTTAGTAACTAAGAAAAACCAAGAGTTTTGTTTTTACAAGAAAGTTTTAACAAAGGTTTAAGAGGCGTTTAAAGAGTTGTTAAGCTAATTTTTGTTAATCTACTTCAAGAGAAGTTTTCTATAACAAGAAGTGGCTTTCAATCCCTATATTAGGATCATCATCTACTACTCTTCTTGTTTATTGAGAAGTTTTCTAAACTCTTCCTTATATAGCTTACTATTTTATTTCCATTTATTTAGCTATATTTATTGAGTTGTATTATTATCATTCACTGTTATCACACACACATATTGAGCTTAATATCTTCATACTATATTGTGGGTATTGGTGTGATTTAGTGAGTGTGAGCTTCATTTGCGTTCTCATTTGTTATTGAGAACAAACCATTGTATTTAATCTTTATTTGTGAGTATCACTTATAATACACTTGTACACCGAGAGAAGTGTGAGGCGAGAGACGGGGTCGAATCCAATAGGAGTGGCGTCGGTTGACTAACCTAGGGAGAGGTTGCATCCGAGCACTTGAGGAGGAGGACACAGGCTAGGTTCCTACACTTAGTGTGTAAAGTGTGATTGCATAGTGTTTGTTGTGTGAGAGTTTTCGGTAAGCTTGTAAACCGAGTGTGTAGAAGTTCCAGCTTCCAAACCGGATTGTGATGGTGGAGATCTTCTCAAGGTGAGGAGCGGGGACGTAGATCGTGGGGACCGAACCTTGTAAACATATCTTGTGTTTGTGTTTGCTTAGCGTATATTTCATTTGTGCTTATTCTTATCGTTCTTATTCATATCTATCTCTTGCAAGAACTAATTGATCAATATTTTTAATTGGCATAAAATCGGGATTAGATTAGCATAAGACCCTAATCACCCCCCTCTAGGGTCTAACAATTGGTATCAGAGCTTGGTGCTCTTTGATTTAAGGACTAATCGCCTTGAGTTAAAGATCCAAGTTATCGTTTTCGTGCTAATCTAGTGTTGATTGCTTTTTGCTTCTTGTATATAATCATTATGGATATGTATGATGCATCTAGTCTAGACTATGCTATTAATGTTGCTCCTCGTTTAGATATTTTTCCCTATGCTCAATGACGTGTTAGATTCAAACTTTTTGTTCAATCTAAACAATTTGATTTATGGGAGATTATTGAGGATGTCTATGTTGTTCCCAATTTGGAAAAATCCAAATGGAGTGAAAATGATAAAAGATTGTTTAACATAAACAAGCTTTTGTTAGAATATTTACTTAATGCTTTTCACTCATTATTTTCTAACAAATTTACTCATTTTGATAGCGCTTACGAAATTTATTGAAGCACATGAAGGAGACTCGGAGGCTATTCAAAAAGCGTTGGAAGATTGCGTTTTAAGCTCTAAGGAAGCCTCATCTCCATGTACAATACCACTAGGTGATAACCCTAGTGAGGTATGCAATCTTGATAACGATGATATTATTACTTTTGATGAACTTGCTCTTGAGTTTGAAAAATTACACAATTGCTATATTGATGTAAAGAGTAAGTATGTAAATATGAAATCCACTCATGAAACACTAGTCACTAAGTTTAATTTTATTACAAATGAAAATATAATTCTTAAAGAATGCAATGAAAATTTGAGAATTGAAAATGTTAATTTGCTTCATGAAACGTGATGCTATGTTAGAAGTAGATAAGTTGAAATCTATGATGAAAAATCTTGTTTATCCTACTTCTAGTAGCAATGCTTGTATGCACAATGATAAGTTGAATCAAATGAGAAAACGTATATCCACCTTAGATTCAACACTAAACACTTGTATTGCTAATAATAAAAAGCTTATGGACTTATGTGTAAAGTTCAATGTCAACTCTTCTAAGAAACCTATTCACTATGCACATATGTATGACAAAATTCACAAATATTCTATTTGCGGTCTTAAAGGCCATTTAGCTCAATTTTATCATAATGCACCAAAAATTGACAAGCCTATTCATGATTGTACATCCCATCAAGCTTCTTCATCACATATACATGTACACACACATAGTGTAAATCATAAACATGCTCATGTGTACAAATATGATTATTGTGGTCGTTTTGGTCATTTGACCATGTTTTGTTTCGATTTGAAAAGAAATTCTCGTTTGCAAAATAATTACAAAGAAAAATCTATTTTTGCAAATGAACCACGTGCATTTTATTTCGGTCAATGCAAACCATTCAAACCTCAACATTGCACAAATTACAATCGTATGGGTCATGTTTATGATTTTTGCTTTGATCGTATCGGTGCACAAAATACGCCCAAGCGGGTTCATAACCCTAGGGCCTTGGATTTAAATGATAGGGGTCATGTCCCAAATTTTAGTGGTATCAAAATGATTTTTATATCAATTTTTTGTTTTGTTTATTTTGTTCATTTTGTTTGTTGAATAATTGGGTTTTTGAGTTTTAATGATGAATTGTATTTTTATTAAGTTAAAATAAAATATTTTTTTAATGGCTAAAAACTTTATATGTATTTATATATCTTATAAAACAATCTTATTAAGGATCAAATTGAATTTTCTTCAAAATCCAGAATTTTTCATAACTATGCATTTATCTTTCTCGCGGTCGACCGCCACGGTCGGCCATCAATGTTTCTGGAATTTGTTACGATCGACCGCCACGGTCGACCGCAAGAGGTTTTCCCTGTTTCCTATTTGATTTCTTATCGGGTTTCGGTTTTTGTTTCTAAACCCGATTTATCTGTCACCGTTGATTTCATCTTTAAGCTGATCCAGACCAATCTTCTTCTTCAATATTCACCCGACTCCCCAATTTCCCCTCATTTCAAAAATTTTCCCCCAAAAAATCAGATTTCTCCTCGTTTGCCTACAGCTCTTATTCGGTCGATCGTGGATCATCTCATCTTCGATCTCCTTTGGGAATCTTGGGTAATCTCTTTCATCTCATCTCTTGTTTCCATTCCCTCTTAGGGTTTCTTTGGCTAATCTAGGGTTTTTTTAATTCAATCTCTGTTTCATTTGCATCTATAAAACCCTAGTTGTTTCTATCTATAATTATGCCTCCTAAGAAGAGATTCAAACCTGAATCTAGTTCCTCATCTATCACTGCTTCCCATTATGAGGATTATCTTCTGTTTAAAACCCTAGTTAAGAAATATAGGGAGTTATGCAAACTGAAAATCCTGCCTACTAGATATATCAAGTTTGATCAATTAGCTATGTATGACACTCATATGATTCTTCATGATGTTGGGTTGGCTAAACTGTTAGATGTGGAACATAAAGTTTATTATTATCCATTTCTGGTATATTTGTTTTATGCAAACTTATCTGTGTCATCTTCTGTTGATGGTCTCCAAACCATCACCACTTCTGTTAAAAATATGCAGATTTCTTTTTCTGCCGACGAGCTTGCGGGAATTCTTAAGATTCCAACAAGTGACGTTGAGCTCATGTCTATCGATCACACCGATCAGGCTGTGAACGATATCTTATTTAAACCTAGTTGCACCTATCCTATGAACAACAAATCACTCAATCCCACCGCTAAAATCATAGCTCGTATTGTTGCTCATAATCTCATTTTAAAAACCAGTAGCTTTGATCATTTTGCCCCTGATAAGGTTAATGTTGTTTATGCCATTTTTGCCAAAATAAAAGTAAATTGGGCAAATGTTTTTCTTAAAAACATGGCGTGCAAGCATCACAAATTTCTTCCTTTTGGCAGTTTCATAACCCTCATTCTTCAACACTTCGGTGTTGCTCTCTCCAATGAACCCAAAGTTGATCCGGGTAAGGAATACTTTGATAGAGTCTCTCTCTCCCGTATGTAACTTTCTGACTCCTTATCTGATCCTGCTAAGCCATCATCTTCTCGGTCTAGAGCTTTCACCTCCTCCACTTCTGATATCTGTGCCCGTTTGGATCGTCTCGAGACTCAGGTCTCAACTATTCAGAGGGACGTTAGGACTATTCTATCTTATCAGCGTCAGTCTCTTGGGATTCCGGATCCTTCCTCTAGTTCTAATTCTGAGGAGGGCCCTGCTGATGGATCTGATTCTGGCTCTGATGATGGATCTGCATCTGGCTCTGGCCCGTGATGGTGGTGATTGACTTTGTTGCTTATTGGAGTTTATTGGATTCTATGCTTATGGTGATGTTTTATTTTGAGTTGTATTTGGACTAGAACTTGATACTTTTATTTTATGTTGAGTTGTAATAACTCTACGTTTGTGTGGAAAACTATGTGACTTTGTGAAACAATTTGTGTATGGTTTGTAGTATTGTGGAACAAATTATGTTTGTGGAAAACTATGTAGTATTTGGTGTTTAAGTGATGATTTGTGATTTATTTGGTCTATATATTGTTTATGATTGTATTTGGATGGATATGGTTGATTAGGTCCTATGTATGAATATGATCGTTGTATATCATCTATGCAAATTGACAGGGGGAGCTTTAGCTGTATATTTGTTTTTTATCTGTGCTTGTATGCAGGGGGAGCATTGCTCCTATGCAATATATATTTATTTTTCTCTTTTTTGATGTTGTCAAAGGGGGGAGAAAATCTAATGTGGTCTATATGTTTAATTCATATTGTATGTGGTTTATCAGTATATATTTCATATCAATATATAAATTATTTGTCATCATCAAAAAGGGGGAGATTGTTGACCCTATAGTTTTGATGATGATTTGTCAAACAATTTATCGCTAATATATTCTCTAGTTTTGTTTTTATGTTTCTCTTTACAGGTATTTCAACACACGGCAATCAAGTGTTAAAGATTTAAGTTCATATGTGTGGAGTTACCTAGGTGTAAGAGTAGTTTACTTACATATATTGTATGTTTATATTTAAGCTTAATATATGTACACTTAACACGATTTTTGACGTTTTCTATCATATAAATGATTTTTCATCAAACGTTGTTACAATATCTTTTATCTCATGTTTACAGCTCATTCATACTTTATTATATACATATAATATATGCATGATATATATTTGCATGTTTATAAGTCGTATCAAAATTTTCATATTCATAAAATACAGGTTTTACGAACACTTTTTCAAAAACAGTGAGTTTTTGCAAACAAAAATTATTTTTCCAAAAAATCCTTTTCTAACATGTTCATTTTATCATTTAGAAACTTTTCCCAAAGTTTTATTATTTTTGGAATTGATTTGCTATTTTTAAAGTATTTTCAAAATCAGCCAAAAACAGGTTTTCAGACTGTGTCAGTTTGCGGTCGACCGTCACGGTCGACCGCCATGTACAAATTGTTAAAGTCTGGCTTTTATGTGCTCGCGGTCGACCGTGAAACCATCCAGAGACTTTCGCGGTCGACCACCAGCCTTTATTTTTCAAGCCTCAGTGTTTTTGTGCTTCGCGGTCGACCGCCACGGTCGATCGCCGAACTCATGATTTGATTCCAACGGCTAGTTTTTAATTTGATTCTCTGGGGGCTTTTTGGTCATTTCAAGTTTGTTTTTGTTGAGTTATTGAGTGGGTATAAATACCCCATTGCTCTTCTATTTCAGTAACTAAGAAAAAAACCAAGAGTTTTGTTTTTACAAGAAAGTTTTAACAAAGGTTTAAGAGGCGTTTAACACCCTCCTAAATAGTCGGGGTTGCTAACCCCGACTATTTAGGACATAATTTTTGCCACGACAGACTAATCACTTTCCTAAACAGTCGGGGTTGCTAACCCCGACTATTTAGGACATAATTTTTTAGGGTTTAAGGCTTATAATTGGGGTTTAACACCCTCCTAAATAGTCGGGATTGACAACCCCGACTATTTAGGAAAGTGATTAGGCTGACGTGGTAAAAAACGGGTCGGTTTTGATAAATAAAAAAATGGTCGATTTTAAAAATTAAAAATAAAATAGGTCTGTTTTGAAAAATTATTCTTTTTCGAAATCAAAAAAGTTTCATCGCGATTTTTTTTGTTAAATCACTATTTTTTTGGTGATTTGTTATGAAAAAGCATGCATTATATATGAAGAGATTTTTTCACATACTGTGAGTAGAAGTTTAGCGCTTGCCAAGCACAAATTAGGAAGTACTTGCTAGATTGAACATGATAGATTATAGCAAACTACAAGCAGCATCACAGTTCATAATCATACATAAAAAGGAGAAGAAAAAAAAAACAGTCATCATCTTCTTCTCTCATCTCTTCTTCCTACTCCTTGCATATCTTTGACATAATTGAGCTTCTAATCATACAACAATCCATGATGACTGCTTAATAAAGTAGAGTTAGTTTATACGTTCCTATATGTAACCTTGTTCAAAAGTTTAATATTGAAAACTCTACATGATAAGGTAGAGTCAGGGGGTGTTTAGCAAGTTCTCAAAAATGGAGCCATGATTATATCCGTGGTACCATTTTGAGCAAATTTGTGTTGGATAAAATTGGGGCAACTTTGGCCCAATTCTATGAAAACCAAATTTAGCTAGTAAAACTGGTTTTGTTTTGGACCACCTTCCTTCTAGTCCAATATAAAATCAGTTTAGTTGAAAATAGGATCTGGACCACTCATGGTCTTAGGGTGTATTTGACGACAAATAAAAAATGGGCTAGGAACAATCCTTGCTCAATTTCATGCTAAACTAGTTTAATTTGGATCAAGAGATGGATGGTCCAAACTAAAACCAATTTAGTGGACTTTTTTTTTGCCAATAAAAATTGGGCCAACTTTAGTTTTTTTGTTGGCTAAAAAAGTATTCAAAACTGAGCTAGATTTAGTCATGATCCAATTTTAGAGAGTTGTCAAACATACTATTAGATACACCATACTGTCGCAAAATAGTAGATTACAACAGTAGAAAGGGGATTAGCTTACAACCTTGTATGATGCTTTTTTCTACACTTACGTGAAATTGTACGCTTGAGTAGGGCTAAGCATGGTTCAGTACAAACCGAAAAACCGACCGAATCGAACCGAAATTAGCAGTTCGGTGGTTTTATTTGTAGGACGGTTCGGATCTGGTTGAAAATGTTTCACCCCGAACCGCCCGAACCAACTGAATAAGTACCCAATACCCATTAACCCCCAACCCCGACCCGTCCCTCAAATATCATCTACTCAACAGACCCTAAAGATCCCAGCCGCCCTCTCCTCAGTCCGGCGCTCGCCGCTCGGCACTCCGCGCTCGCCGCTCGGCACTCCGCGCTCGCCGCTCGCCGCTCGGCACTCCGCGCTCGCCGCTCTCCGTCCGCTTGCTCTCTCTACTCCCCGAAATTTACGATAATGTCCGTGTACCGCCTCAAAGAATCCCTTCAGGCTTGCTCCAAGGTAAATAAATCTCCAAAAAAACCCTCGACCTCTTTCTAGTGTTTCTCTCTCATGCTTCGCGTTCCTAATCCCATTCTCTCTCTTAATAGTCCTTTGAAACCGGAGACATCGCCGAATCCGACGAGGCGGTTGCCGGAGTGGCGTCGTCCTCGTTTCCATCGGCGAAGCGCCGCCGCCTGATGCCGAGGATGTTCTCATCGAGATCGATCGATTTCTTTCATCACAAGAATCCAATCGGGTACTTGAATTTTGTCGATTTGTATTTCCGATCTCAAAATTGATATCTAGGGTTACATCTGTGTTAGGAACCTATTTGTATTCATTGTTGGAAAATTGCGTCTTAGGCGAAGTTCTAGCTGATTATATTTCGCGTGGTTGTGAAGAATTTAGGAAAACTGACTACTTGTAGATCAAGGATTATACTTTCTTACAAATGCTAAAAATTTTAAGCTTTAGGCATAGACTACATACCTTGAAAATGTTAAGCGTATGACTAATTGTGGTTTAAGGTAGCAACTAAGAATGCATGCTTGTGAAAATTTGCCGTTCAAGCTCCCTTTAATATTGTTATTCACGATATTTGCCGTTCAAGCTTTTTTTAAGGACCAAGTGAAAATTGTAGTTTTAAGCTTACCTTCATGTCCATTAAGTATATAGTCCAACATGGTGCTGTGTTCAGCCTATTGCTAATTGTCCGATTGTGTGTTTGATAAGAACGCACAAACTAACCTTGTAACTGTTTCATAACCAAGTATTGGCGCTCATGCGGCTCCAGTAATTGTTTTTCATTATAAAAATATTGGTCTTTGTTGATGAAGTCATCATCACTGTAATAAGAGTTAAGAAAGAATAAGTTCAACTAATGTAAGTGTTGTATGTCGTATATTAATATATTTTCAAGTTATTTCCTTATTACAAAACTATATTTTTCCTCCGAACTCAAATAATTCAGGGGGTCTTCTTGGGCAAAAATTTCCTGGGATCCTCAAGCAACCATTTCCTGGGATTCGTTAATTCAAATCACCGGTGGTGGAACTAGATTTTTTTGGGTGGGGTGGGCGGGGGTATTAATTAACAAACATGAGAACATATATATAATGTTTTTAGCACGATTGATTAGTATCTACACATTATTATACAATAAGACGTGCAAAATCACACTTTCAAGTATAGTATATTGTTTACAATAGCAATATTTTTGGCCTTATTTCTTAAAATTATTTCATGACATCTTCCGCATCCATGTTACAAAATAATTTTTTTCAATGTGAGGTACCTAACAATCATTCATGTAATCATTTTCAATTCAGTTTGAAAGATCATTCTCAATAACAAGAAGAAACAATTCACGCTTAGAATAAAGTATCATAGATATCCATTAAAGTTAATAAACAACACTAAACGAGAGAAAGGTAAGAACTTTTCCATTTGATATTTTGTATGTTTTAACAAAAACAAACTAATCATATAAAAGTGACAGGTCTTCCTTTCTCCTAGAGAAACTTATCACATTTGAGTATGCTTTTGCAGCTTTCACATACTAAGTAAAAAAATGAGCAATAAAGGTATACATTATGAGCTAAGTCTATTTTATTAGAAACAATTCAAACAGTAATTCATGATTTCTTCCCAACAATTTGTTAATGACATTTGCAGACACTTTGCTAATATAATTCAATAATAATAAACTACACGCTACACTAAAAAATCATAAGCCGAAAACAAACAAAGCTTGAAGTACTATGAATATGTTCTCATGGGTATCATGAATGTGAAGCCAAGAAGGATGAAACCAAGTTTCATTTGCAAGAAGTGCGTCATCCAGAGAAAGATGCTTGGGGTTTATTGGTTCCTATGGTTTAAATTAGAAAGGGCGAAACACGAAAAAGAAAAGGGAAAATCACCATCATCCAAGTTCCTTGAGACCCTTTACAGGTCATCAAGGGCTCTGGAGTCACGATTCTGGATGTTGGTGGGCTGTTGGTAGCAGAAGATGGCAGAAGGACAAATGTGAGAATCACAAAGAATATCAGGTGGTGGTTAAATTATTTGATTTGGGAAATTAAATTTCATTCCTTGAAATACAACAGTTTTTAATCAATTGTGACACAAAAGAAGAGGTAAATTTAGAAGCTGATAATTTTTGGATTTGTTTACGATATTGGCCTTCGATTTTATCTTTTATTGAAAAGTTTGGTGTTGTTTACGTGTTATGTTCATTGACTGTGTTGATCGCACAATATCCATCTTCAGTATTACCCATTACCATAATATACTGTTTTTTGTGCAGTTTTTGAAATTCTAACATAATTTTCTATTCTGTTTATTGTAGGAATATTCTTTATTATAAATAAAAATATTTGATAATCCATTTATCTGTTATACCTTATAATTCAATTATGTAGTGTATCCTATTATGTGTTATGCACTACCCGGTAACACATCTTATTCCCAATTATATTACTTTTATGGTATCAATATATTTTATTAACTATGAGTATTTTTACTTGAATGTCATTTTGTATCTGATGAATATTTTGTACTTTATAGACGAAGGGAGCAAAAAGGCTTAGAGGAAGAAGAAGAAGATGAAGAAGATGGTGATCAATATTCTATGTTTGACGGGGAAAATGGTGGTGAGGAAGGTAAAACCTATTTGAAAGTTTTAGATCAAAAACATTTTTGTTGCTTAGTTTCAACATTCATTTATGTTTAGAAGTGTGTGTGTTTGTTTTAGATGAATGATTCAAGAAGCCGATAACACCAACCATTTGAACACATGACCAAATACTGATTTTAGATTTTTTTTTTGAGTTTGTTACTTGTAGTTGCACCATGCATCTAGTTAATTTCTGCTTCTTACATACCTTAACATGACATACAAGTTGCAAGATCTTCCAATGAAGTGCTCTGTACTGACATAAGGAGGCTTCATATGTTGTAGGTTTTATCGAGCTGTAACATTGATAGTTCCCTTGATGATCAAGAACTGTACTGTATGGATCTTGATGATATAAAGAAAAAGGCGAGGAATATTTTTAACCTTGCTAAAGGACATTATTTCACGTGGTTATTGATTTTACAATTCGATTTTCTACTCTTTTAATTGTGTGCTATTAAATTACTTTATATATAATTTAATTGCCTTCTCTAGTATATCTGTGTCATCAATAGTGAAGTTCAAGTAACTATCACTGTCATAGTTTGGTTGTTTTAGGTTCTTACGTAGGGTCAGTCTCAATCAATTTGAGCCAATTTCGTAATTAATAATAGCTAACTTTAAGGAAATAACTTGAGGGTTAACGATGTCTAGATGACATTCTGCACGAATGCGTTAAGGATAATTTTGGAATTTCTTAGGTATTTCAGAATTTTTTATTGAAGTGATCATGGTATTGGTCACGACCCTTATCTTCTCTCAGTCATAACGTTGATGTAATAACTAGCACTAATTTTGCTAAGTCAAGGAGCTTACTTACTCCGATTCTCTTAGGTCAAAGTATGCGTTTTGTAAATGCAGGGTAAAAGTCTAGATTTCTATTTGAAGTACAACAATATAGGTGTAATTGGATGAAGCCGTCATCATCATTGTCACCATCATCATTATGAAAGTAGCAGCTCTATACCAAATATTTTGATCAACTACTTGCATCCTTTTTCTCCATTCAGCTATGTTAAATGCTATGCTAACCCCCGACTCCCTGCATCTGCAGCAGTGTTGTAAAAAGTGGCCTAGGCACTAGCCTTGGTGTAGGTGACCTTCCAGTTGCCTAACCTCAGCCCGAGCAGCCAAGCTAAGCGGTGGATCTGCTTAGGCGTCACCTAGGGCTAGGAGGCCCTCATAGCTTTTTAAGCCCAAAAAAGCCCAACCCAACCCAACTCAGAACCGAATTAAAAAAGATTTTTAAACAAAAGCCGAACCCGCAAACCTATACCCGACCTGCTAATGTACAAAACCCAAATCAGAACCCTAATTTTCTCGACTCTGGCTGTTCATGCTCTCGATCTTTCCCCAAACCAACCCAAAATCTCTCTCCCCCTTCCTATCACCGCTGCCTTCTCATTGTAGACCATAGACCACCACAACCACCATCTTTTTCCTTTTCTTATCCCTAGCTCACCCCTTCTCTTCGACGCCACAATTTCAGCCACAACCGCAGCCACCTCCTCTTCGACAGCAGCCATCACAGACACAACTAGCCACCACCTCAACCACCTCCTCTTCTCTTGGAGACATTTTCTTGAAGGTAAATTTTTAATGTTCTTATCAATTATTATAATTAAATAATAAAAAATAAGAAAAGGAGACTAAAAAGTAGAATAGGAGGAGAGCACTTCTTTTTCCTTTTCACGTTCTGGAATTGGAAAAAATCCATTGTTTTTTTGAAACTGTAATCGAGCCCACTTGGATAGCTACAAGTTGCTTAACTGGGGAAAAAAGTAAAAAAAGAAGACAAACAGACTTCAAAATGTTAATCTTAAGCTAAAGTACTCATTACAAGAAACTATAGTTAAGAAAAGTCTAAAGCTAGATGGACATTAAAAAATGCCACTCCGAAGGTATTTGGGCCCTACCATCAATTTTCGTGTTGGCAAATAGATGGACACTAAAAAGTGTCACTCCAAATGTACTTGGCACAACCACCAATTTCGTGTTGGCATTCGTGTTGGCAAATGGATGGACCTTGTCCAATACTATATCGACCCATATGTGAAAGACCCAATTCCTCCAAATCTAATTCTCACCCCTTTGCTCTCAGTTTCCATCTCTGTATTCTTTGCTGTCTGCTTCTGTTTAGCATTGATCCAGATTCCAGTTCCCTCTTATTTCTGCCACCCCTGCAGTCAATTCTCTGCTGCCTAACCCCTTATATGTCACCTGTGTAAACAAGAGCGTCTCCCTTTTGGTGGCAACTTTAACCAATAACGGGATGATCGCTGTCAGTGGTTATGGTTTGGATTTTTGATTGGGTTTCAGTTGAAAGTGGATTTGGAGTTGTTACTTGTTATTAAGTTCTGAGAGGAAGGGTGACAAACCAAATAATTAATAAACCCTTCGGGCAATATTCGTCCAAATATTCGATCAAATTCGATTCGTCGGTTCATTTAGTAATAAATGAATAATTTTTAGTATTTGGCTTATAAACGAATAGAATTTAACCAGAGCTACGTTCAATTTGGTTGATTATTAATTATTCGGTTATATTTTACATTTTATTCCTATTAATTAAACTTATTACAAATATTACCCATCCAAACTTTTATTACAAATTGCATCCCCTATAAATAGGTAAGTTAAGAGCCTAGGTTTTCCTCCGCACTTTATTTTCGCCTCCTCCAAGTCCCAATTTGGGAACGCGATTTTCAGGTCTCTCTGACCAATCTCTTTCCCTTGGACTCTCTTCCTCCTATGATCTCTCATCTTCCTCTGACGATCTCTTGGCTTTTGACTCTCTCTTCATCTCTGATGTGACGCTCTCGCCCTCTCCGATGCTCTTTCTCTCAAGTTCTCTCTCTGATGGCCTCCCTATCTCTCGAGATCTCACTCAACAATCTCCCTTGACACTCTCTTCCTCTCCGACGGTTTGTAGTTGTCGGTGTGTTGTTTCTCTTGAGATTTCTGGATCTATCTTTACGCTTCCATCAAAAGGTGAGACGAACCTTAGATTTCTATCTACTTTCTTGATTTATCCTTAAACTAGTTGCTAAAGGTTGATCTTTTGTGCATCGTATCCAAATAATTGACAGATTACACTTGAGAATTGCATAAATTTTAGATTTTCCTCCTCTTCTTTTGTGCATTTTCTCTGAACAATTGAAAGCTCATCCAAATATATTGATTTTCGAATAATTGGTGAATAGATATCGAATAGTTGATGAATAACTTGATATCAAAACCATGAAATATTGTTAATCGAATGTTCGATACATAACTAAACGAAGCGAATTCGAATTCTGAATATTATTCGAGTCGAATTCGAACACGAATACGAAAAGCGCTATTTGAGCCAAATTCGAATTCGAACAAGGCACTATTCGTTCAGGTTCGGTTCGTTTCCACCCCAAGTGACAGTACAAAGGAGATGTGCTTCAAAACAAAAAATTCATAGAGTTTCTCCTTTCACCCGTTTAACCTAAAATCTGGGCCTTTTTACTATTTTTCTTAGCACCAAATTGAAATTAAAACTCTTTTTAAGTAAATTGATGTATAACTTCGCCGAATCAAGCTATTAATAAGACAAACCTTGCAGTTATTTATTTTTGGTGCTATCAACTATGATTATGTAGTCCCATTGGTTTCTGATCATGTGCTTATGTCATTTCCCAAAACTATCAGCTCTTCAACCTGCCTAGTTGTATTTTTATGTATATATGAGCAATAGCATAGCCTAGCCTTAAGATGCCACTTATCCGCCGACCGATCATTCCCTTTATTGGGAATGGCTTTTGTCTATTTTCTATATGTTGTGTTCCGATCATCATAGTGCACACCTATCTTAGCCCCATATAGCACTCTACCTAGCAAAACAGAAGAAGACTTCTTGATGGTTATCTAGCAGCACAACTACCATTCCTCTCCTGCATTTGCTATAACCTTTAAAGTTTTGCCAATGCTTTCTGTCTCCTTCTATTTGTAATCTCAAACCTCGATTCAGTTCCTTATTCTTTCCACTTGTAGGCTCGGATAGTGAACCTATGGATGATTCTGAAGGTGAATATCTCAGACGATGTGAGCATTTTCAAATTATGAAGCAGAGAGAGGAACATGAAACTGGAGACAAAGGTGCTGCTTCTAGCGGGGATGATACAAATGGTTCTGAAAATGATAGCCATACAAATGTTGATGAAATAGCTAGCATATGGTTGGTATTTTTTTCCTCTGCGCTTGACATTTTGTATATATCTAAGTTAATGTGAAACTACTGTTAGAGGCAAAATCAGTGACTAGTTTATTGCTTCAGGCTTGACATTCATGCTTGTTATTCTTTATTTCACTTTTATCCCATAAATTGTGCATCTTCACTAGTGGTTTGGAAAAGTTTAGCACATGCATAAAAAAAAAAAAATATCTCATGGCTTTTTGAAGGCCGTTTTCTCCGATATTTTCAGGCTTGACATGCATTCTTGTTATACTTGATTTCAATTGTATCACATCTAATTAACATAAATCTTAGTGGTTCTGCAAAGATTAGCATATGCATCTAATTGATCCTTCATGCATTATCCTTATGCACATGGCTTTCTTAAGGTTGTTTTAGCAATATTTTTATCCGGTGTGGTTATAAGGTACTGCTATTTGCATATATGGGAATGTGCCAATAAAGGCACTCTTTCTGGATTTGGATAAATATTTTCCCATATTTGCTTACATTCTGTTTCTTTTGAGGAAGCATGCTATCTTCAAAGCCAAGGTGATTCCATTGGTGCACATATATGTGCACATCATCATGAACGGATGCTTCATGCATTATCCTTTAGCACGTGACTGTCTGAAGTTGATTTGATCCCATATTTCGCAGTGTACTTATAAGATACTGCTGTTGTTTGCGTATGAAATGGAAGCAATAGTTTACATGGGGGTGTTAATGGTACCCAATACCCATCTTTTTTCTGGATTCGGCTAGATCCTTGTTCATGTTTTATTATCTAATAAGGAGAATTGCTGTGTTTAAAATTGTCTTGAAAAGTAGAAGGGTCAATCTTTTGTTGCTTGGATTCATACTTCTAGACGTGGAGGAACTGATAACTTTCGATAATAGAATCCCAGAAGTCATATTCTTGATAGAACAGTTGCTGTTGCTGAAAAACTTGAGCATTTCAATTTTCTTAACCTCAATTTTAGTTTGTGGTAGTTGATAAAATTATATCGTAAGCTCTGTACCATGTTAAATTTATAACACTGTCATATATGAGCAGATAACCAAGTACTAGTCTAATATGGAACATTGGTTATTTGTTAATATATATATTGTCATGATACTAGGTAAAGTATGCCAGAGTTCTTTAACAAGTGCCATGCTAGCTTTACCATCATTGCTTTGTTGAGTATTTGTTTTGGTTTCTTACAAGGATTGACATGTGTTGAACATTTTTATTGGGGACCACTATTTATCCTGTATATATCGTTCATGTGTGGATGGAAGAATTAATTTTGTTTTTACATTTTCTATATGTTTTGTCTATCTTATATTTAATTCTTGGTTCTGAATGACTTTATGTAGCTCTTTCCATCGTCACCTGGAGGACATTCTAACAGTTGAACATGCTGGTGAGTTGACAAAATCTATATGGAAATATAAGTGGGAAATGCCTGCAACTGGCAGATCAATGTCGAAGTGGATGGGAACAGGCGAACGCTTGTCAATGGTACCTTTCCAATCACACAGTCATAAAACATCGCGTTGTCTCTTCTTGACTTCATTGACAGTGGTATCATTAATTCGTTAAATTAGATAGCGTTTGGATACTGTGGTGGTTTTAATTGTTTCTATTGTGTTTTTGCCAAAAACAAAACACTATGCTTTTGGAAACCATTGTGTTTTTTTGAACTAAAAACTCAAACAAAAAACACAACACTTACTTCAAAACACCTTTTTGATGTTTTGAGTTTGATGTTTTGGCTATGAGTTTAAGGTGATGCTAACAAAATAAACATAATATGTCATATGTATCTAATTTAATTTATTATCAACATGCTTATAAGATAATATCATATAATATAATATTATAGTTAATCTTATTATATATTGATAATATTTGGTAAATAAAATAAAATGTATTAATAATTAAAAATAATTTTACAATAATATAATAACATATTAAATACTGACATTTAATAAGTTGAATGTATTATATTATAAAATAGTTAAAATAATAATAATAAATACGAAAATAAATAAATATAGTAATACAAAATGCTATGCAATAAATGATTACTAATTAATAATAATATAATAATATACTATACAATAAAAATGTTGTATTATAAAATTATTATTGTTAATATTTACATAAAATATATAATATATTAATAATTAAATGGTATATAAGAGAAATATATCTAAAATAAAATAATAAAATAATAAGTATATGTTATATAGGTTACATTATATAATAATTGTAATATAGTATATAAAATATTAATATATTATATAATAAATAATATAATATACAGTAAATCAATTTATTATATAATACAATAATATATTGGTAACAAATGGTAATGTAATAATAATGTATTCATAATATAATAATATATATATTTATAAATTGGTATATGAGAGAAATATATCTAAAATAAAATAATAAAATAATAAGTATATGTTATATAGGTTACATTGTATAATAAACGTAATATAGTACATAAAATATTAATATATTATATAATAAATAATATAATATAATATACAGTAAAGGAATTTATTATATAATAAAATAATATATTGGTAACAACTGTTAGTGTAATAACAATGTATTCATAATATAATAATATATATTTATATCATAAATTGTTATTATATCATTAAATTATTATTAATAAATTATAATGTATTAAAACCTATAATATATTTTACAATTTTAAAGAATAGATAATAAAGTAATATATTGGTGATAAATGTTAATGTAATAATAATAATTTATTCATAATATAATAATATACATATTTATATCAAATTATTATTATAAAATTAAATTATTATTAATGTGCTAGCTTTAGTATCCTCTTCATTACAGAAATATTGTATCATTGATACCCTACTTTGATCCATGGGCATTATGCTGCTTTTGGTCGACAACCTAATATACTTTATCACTGTTGCTATAATGGCTGTATATTTCATCACTTTATCCTGGCTAGTACCAGGCCTTGTGCTAGGCGCAAAATTGCTCATAGCACATGCAGAGATATTAAAAACTACCGTAGTAATCATTCTGTATTTCTATATTCTGGGGCAATGCTATTTGACTCACATAAATTAAACCACTTTTGTCCTTGTAGGAAGTTAGCAATGACTCGGTGTATGGGGTCAAGCAAAAACTCTACAAGCATTGGCTAGACATCTTCAAGGCATCTGGTTTTGCAGATTTAGATCCTCAGTTGAGATTCTTCTTTTCACTTTGTAAACGCTCTTGCCTTAGCCTCCATATCATTTTTGTTTACACATGATCTTTTTATCACTGACCTTTTCTGAAGTTGCGTGTATATTGAATTAGGTTGCTTCAAAATTGTATTTGCACCATTAATTCTTTTTGAGACTCTGGAGTTTTGATATCAAACAAATTTATGTTATTGTATTTTGGAGTGAGGTCACAACTTTTTGACACTTCAGCAAATTTTCAACAGAAATTCATGCCTTGCAAAATCCATTTTTAACACTCAGTCCAGTAGTGTAATGGATCAAATGTTTCAGACACATGTCCCTTTTCTTCACTGCATGGTCTTAGATAGTTCAGAGCTAGGCTTTCCCAAAGTGGTAAATTTGCTAAGTCTTGAAGGAAAGTACAAGAAAGTAAAGGAGTGAAGAGAGTAAGAAAGATCAAAAGAAGTAATTTGTTTATGAGAAGAGAGGAGTGAAGAGACTAAGGAGATGTAAAGTACATTCGTCAATAAAAGGAGAGAAAAGTTTGGCCCTTAGTAGAAATGAAATGAGAACAAGACTTGTAGTCAACATCTAAAAAATGGATTAAGTTCTCTGTTTTTTGGTTTAAAATTCGATAGCAATGTATAATGGAAAAAAAGAGAGAAGATAATAGGACTAGAAATAATTTTTGATATCTGCAATGAGAGGGTGGGAGGAGAGTTAAGTATGGAGGTGTGAGGAGATGCAAATGCGTCTAGGAGTTGCCCAAAAGGGTGCAACAAAGTTTTATTACATGGGTGCTTCAAAGCTTTTGTCAAGAAGTTGTAGCCAGCTCCCAACATTAATGCAAGTTGGTAGTCTGTTATTAAACATAGTGAATCTTTTCATGGAGCTCTTATTTATGTTGAGTTGGTCTTTGTAGCTGTTCACATGAAGGCTTGGATGGTGCTAATGTGGGCTATATCTGTGACAGTTTGAGTTTCATTAATGGTAGATCCTTATTCTTTTATTGCTTCACATTTCTTGTCATCCTGTTTTGCACTGTTATCAAATTTACCTTGGAAGCTTACACCTATTTCATGTGGCCCAATATTTATACCTACATTGTTTGACAAAGGTTTTAAGAGAGAAAATGCACAAGCAGACTGTGATCTCAGTAATCTGAAGGATTATATTTGCTGCTAGTTGAAGGAATTAGTTTATGTTCCTTGGTGGAAAGATAAATCATATGTTCCATTGCCAACCAAAATCAGAGGGATCAGGACTTGCTTATGCCTTCACTTAATACGTTGCTACATATATTGCACAATCACCTATTATCTTCAATTTCGTATTATTTTCTTTAATTTTATCCTTGTTTTGATATCTTGTATGTTAGAAAGGTATATAATATTTATGTTGGTGGTATTTCGTATATAAAATGTAAAATTGTCTTATTTGCTTGTTCTACATTTGGCAGGCCATAGCTATCGTGATATAATGCATTGTAACAAAAAGCCATTTTATCTTAAAGGTGAGGAGGATTCAGTTATCATGGACGCGTACCTTATGCATGCTGTAAGTTCAATTTCTTTCCATATCTTATAATAGAAAGTTATTCCAGAATTGTTTATCAAAGAGTGTGATTTCTGATTTTAAAACATTTCAATCATTTTTTCCCAGTTAGATCATGTTTTTAAGACAAGGGATCTTGTGAGCAAGAATAATGCAAAAATTAGCACGGATCCAGATGGTAAAATGGAGGAGATTCTTAGTGCAAGCAATTTCCTTGATCATGGTTTTGCACGTCCCAAGGTGATGAAAACTCTTACCTTATTACATGATAGTGTGCTGTTACAGAAGTGCTGGCTAAGTATTTAGACTCAAAATCTTTTTCCTGAAGCTGCAAGTCCTGTTTACTGTTTAGGTAGGTGTAAGTTATGCTATTTGAGGTATTTTTGAGGAAATCACCTTGAGCAGCACATGTAAGCTGTAGTTGGACTATGAGGTCTGTGCTTCAGCATAAATGCTGCAAATGAAGTGTATTCCTCGCATTTCTTTGCCGGAGGCTTTTTTAGCAATTGGAAATGGTTGGATAAACATCTGTCGTGTTAAAGCTTAGAAAGAATAGTGTAGAATTCCCAATATAACTTGAACATTTGCTAGAGTAAAGGTCTCTAGGATAGAGTCTATGTGTTGTCCTATCTTTTTATCTTATACGTGCATGTAGAAGGACGCTTCCACTACACACAAAAACTCTGAAGTTATGGTGAAGGTTGAGGGTTATAGTTTACACTCTTATATGCCTCCGTGGTTGATTGCTTTTTTCATAGGGCCGAAACCTGGAGTTACGGAGTGATGCCTTTTCTCTAGTCTGCGTTAAGTTTGTGGACAGTGGGGTTTGAACGTGGGTTGTCTGATGCCCATGTCAAAAGACTCTTCAACTACACCACCAGAACTCTGAAGTCGTTGTGAGGGCTGAGGATCATGGTTCTATACTCTAGAATTAAAAAATAAGAAATTAATGATAATAAAAATTGTTAAGCTATGCCTTGCTTCATGAGAGGGTTTAAAGATTCACCTTGCAACTTTGTCTTTTTAAATGCTGATTCTATTATGTAAGTAAATCAGAAAGAGTTAATTGTTCTTGTACCGAGTAGAGAGAACACATAATTAACAGGATTTCATCAGAGGCTACTCTAAACTTCTCTGTTTATTAATAACTTGTGAAAAATCGATGACTACTTTACTGTTCTTGTATTTCTTTTTATTGCTCTGACTTTATAAAGCCATCCTGTATTGTTGTTCCAAATTCTAATATTTCTGATTTGAAACCTGCTAACTTCTGGAACTCCAATACTGATACCGTAACATACAGAATGAATTTGGGATAAACCGAGATTTCCAACTTTAGTTTACGTAATTTCATCTTTGGTTGTGACATCATTCAGAACAAGCTGATGGTAGCTATAGTTCCCTAGGATTAAGTGGGATGCAGGCTTTGTTTCAATTACAGTTGGTCATTTCATTAGACAACGTAACTATGGTCGCTCATTTTATTAGAAGCCGTAACAGAATTAGCATTTATGGTGCTTAAGTGAAGTGGAAGTGGAAGGTGTTTATGAATCTGTAATAGCGTGAAACTGTTAGCCTTGGTCGACTCTGATCATGGGTTATGAGAGGGGTTTTCCAGGCGTGAACTATTCAACAGAGGCGATCTAGCATTTGGGAGAGGCTAACTCTTTGTTTGTTACTTGTAAGTGTCACATATTTTGTCATGTTATGCCTGTTGTGTGTGGACTGCTTGAATGGAATGTCAATTGTGATGTATAACTGGACTGTGTTTTTTACATTAGATATAGACTTCTATATATAATATTTCTTATACATGAGATCTATCTCCCTAGTTTATCATGTGTTTCTGGTTAAAATGTTGTTGTCAACTACTTTGTCTTTATTCCTCTTTGCTCATTTAGCCTTTTGAGTTTGGATACAAACAGGTGATGTTTTTGCTGCCACTTGGAAGCATCGCATTACGTGTTGTCAAAAGGCTAATTCAACTTATTCCAACATCAAATAAAGTAAGCTTTTTATTATTTCATGTCTAATATTTGATCATTATTGTTGCAATTCTGTTTCTGATATATTTTTGGTTATTCTTCTGCTGGCCATGCTATATACGGTGTGGTAGCTGCTTGCATAAATGGATCCTTATATTCTAGTGGTAGTGCCCCAAATTAATGGGTTAGTTAAATCATGCTTCTAGTTTTCATACTCATGGGAGGACATCACATGACTTGTTAGTTTCTATATTTCTCATGTTTTACCAAAACGGTCATTATCATGATATCATCAGAGAGAAAATTAAAAATGCTACTGGAAGAAAGTACAGTCATAAATATGTTATGTCCTTCAGGCTGTTCTTATTATCTCAGAGCCAAAATATGGGTGAAGGTCTCATTTTTATACCTTCACTTAGATTCACATTGTTTTGCTTTTTTGCAGATCTCATCTGTTCATCTATAAATTTAAGCCCTATAACCCTACGATGAGGAGGCTTGGATATTATTTTATTAGATTTCAAATGCTGTAATTTTGTAACTGTGTTGTTATAGATTTCTAGATTTTTTACCATTCCAGTTCAAAGGCTGGTCAATTTTGTGTAATATTACATATCTTACCATCAACATTATAGTTCATGAGGTAGGACTAGGAGTATTCTTGTGTATAATCATGTCTCATCCCTTTCAAAGTGCAACTATCACCACGGTCACAGTTCAAATTAAGCATTTTATAGATTGTGGCAACAAGTATGAGATGATTTGAAGATAGAATCCTCTCGCTGGTTATTTCTTGGATAAGAGGGAGTGCATGATTGAAGTAGATGACTGGAACAAGTTTAAATTTTCTGAGAAGTTCTCTCTTTAGCTTGTATCATATCCCTTAAAAAGTCCGCATATTTTGGAACTGTGAGAATGATGAAAGGAGGCTGGTATATCTAGGATACAGCTTCTCCGCAAATATAAAGTTCATATTATTCATTTGTGAATTACATCAACTTTTTCAAAGAGCTTCTGATTAGTAGTGGTGACAATAACCATGAACAACCTGTAGTGTTATCTATTTAGGAAAATGGATATCTCTACCCTTGAATCAGATGCAATTTCCTGTCATACCTGATTTTAAGACCATTTGGACCATGCAAGTTGCTTTTTAGGATTATGACAAACCCTTATATTGTCCATAGGTTCCTTAACTAGGAAGTTGTGTTGATTTGTGGGGAGCTTGACTCAGGTCTACAAACAATCATAAGACTCAAATCAAATCTTTCATCGACCCCGGCTCCATAGACGTCTATATTCTCACAGGAAAAGCCTTAAATTATGACCATTTTTTTAAATAATTCATCCATTCTGATGATCTCATAGGTAAAGCCTTAAATTATGACAATTTTTTTTATAATTCATTCATTCTGATAAATTTTACTATTTTTCATTGACAATCTCTTTAATCAATTAATTTGAGTCGTTCAATGCCATTTTTAAAAAGAAAACCACAAACCTTTTCATAATTAGGTTGTGCTATTTAGGAGTTGATGATCATCACTAGCACTTGTATGCTTCAGAAATTGCACAAATCTATGAAACTGATGCTCTTGATCTTTCATGTATACGTAGCTTCTCATCTTGATGAGGTTAAGACCATTGCCCTCCCGGTTCATATCTTTCGCAACAATTTGCAAGCAAAAAGTTTTCCTATTAAAAAAAACCGCTATCAAGATTTAAAAGAGTGGGAAGAAAAAAAGAAAACTGAAGAAGAAGACACGTTTAAGGCGGTCGCATAAAGAAAATGGTTACGAAGGAGAGTCAAAGAATTTAAGAAGATTTGCATATTTTTTATTCCTTTTTGCTAAATTTCTTTTTCTAAATAATTAAGACAGGGATAAACCTGTAATGTAGCCCATAAAAGTGTTAAAATTTTAACATCGGTTAGAGTTAGGGGTAAAATTGAGGGAGAAAGGCAGTTTAAGAAGCAAATATACAATTATGATGAGTTGGGGGACAAATTTAAGAATACATCTAATTAGGCTTAATAGTGAAAAATTTAACTTATTTCTATCCGTCTCTCGCTCCTTTCTCTCAAAGCTTAAATTCACTAAAACCCTAAATCCTATAGCTTCGCCCAAATCCTAAATCTGAGAGCCCTTGCTTAGACTCGCCGTCGCCGCCTGACCTTCAACCGATCCACAGCCGCCTAGACCACCGTCCAGACCCATTGCCGCCCATTCATTTTCCTCTCCCCATCTTCTCACCTATTAGCAAGTGAGTTAAATTTTCTTTTGAGTCATGTTTTTCAATGGTTAATATTGTTTTGTTTAACTACCAATTCACACATTCAAAAATTTTAATATATCAAGGATATGCAATAAATTGATTTTGTTTATCAAATAGTTTTTTTAATTTTACTAAAAATTAAAATATATTAAAGTATAGAAGTTATTTATGGTTAATGGAATGTTATTTATTTTGAGAATGAGTCATGTAAAAATTAGACATTGTAGATTGTAAAGATTATAATTTGTGAGAATTGGTAACTAATTATAAATAAAAAATAATTGTTAATTAATTGGAATAATAGTTTGCTATTGATTATCTGGCATAACGTTTTTTAGTGATTGAAAATTTTTGGAAAACTGATTGTCTAATTTCTTTTATATATCCTTTTTTATTTTTTATTTGTAAAACTTAGTCTAAATTCTTTATATGTCTGTTGCTATATATTTTGATAACAATCTTCTAATAATTATGTAGTGCATACCAAGTGTTCATTTTTATGATTCTGATTTGATTTTGTAGTGAATTTTGATTAACAACTATATTGTATATATCTTTTGATTTCATTAATGGAAGCAATTATAACTAAAAATGCTCATTTTTTGTATAACTAAAAATGCTCACTTTTGTGTATCTTATCACATTACAAGAAAAATATGATGCAACGAAATTAATAAAATGTATCGACTACTGAGAGCATTCCCATCAGATACTACTATTTTTTACTTTTAGATAAATAGATATTTGTTGTCCGTCTCCCTAGAATTTTTTTGGATCCGTCACTGCTTAAAACAATCCATAGTAATAACTAGATAGAAAACTTTAAAAACATAATTAGATAGCAGACTTAAACCCAAAAAGAATCCTGATTCTAGTGGAGACTTTTCCTTTGCGTTCTAAAAAAAATAAAAAGAAAAAAACTAGCACCAACTTTCACCAGTCACATATTATTGCTGTTGCTCATTACTCTTTGCGTTGCCCCTCATCCTCTTTGTCTCCTCCCAACCATCCTCCGCTGCTTCTCTACTTCCTTTGCCAAATCCCTATACTGAAATCATCATATTAAGTGAAAAAAATTGAACTAAAATCTTACTTTTCATTTTTGTTATACTTGAAATAAATATTTTAAAGTGAAATTATAATCTTGAAGTTCTTGGTGTTTTGCTTTCGGACCCTCATCAAGTGAAGAGATAAATCCTAATGGGTAAACAACTTGCAAAGAAAAGAGGTGTCTTTCCAAAGCTCCTCCAAAAAGTCCATCTTTTTGTTCCCTATGTCTCTTGAGTTTGTTCAAAGATTAAAATTTTCCTTTCTTAGCAGTAAAGAGGTCCAACCCCCTAGCCCAGGTTGAAGACGCAAAGAAGAAATTGAGAAAGAGGAACAATGATTTAGAAATTCAGACTGCACTCCCAAGTTCTGCAAGTCTTGTGCTTAAAAATATTTTATGAAACTTTATTAGAGTTTTTCTTGAAGAAATTTGTTCTATTTAAATGCAATCATGTAGCCTTTCTTCAGATGAAGAGGATGTGCGCAATGAACAATTAGCATTTGACAGCTTGTTAAACCAGTTGGGATCAGGTAGTGACAAGATGGGTAGCTTATATAAGAAGAGGTTAAGTCTCCTCCTTTTAAAAGAATGTGATCTATTAACTTTTGTTTCTCTTTCATGACTAGCTTTTGCGAGTAGTTGCTAGTTTCAATTAGTCTATCATGTTTGTTGCATATAACATGATATTCACAATGATAAATCACTTGTCCTTGATTCCTTTCCTGCATAAACAAGAAACTAACACATAAATTTGTAAATATCAAGTTCTATAATGCATAAATTTGTAAATACCAACTACTGTTGCTGTCAAACTCATCAAGCTTAATTTTGTAAATTTACGTTTCTTAACACAACTTTTTCAGAGATGCTGATTTTTCAGTTATCTGAAAGCAACAATGGACATGGTTTCTGCATATACATGACTGATAACACTTGCTGAAAATTTCTTCTGCAGATAAAATTTTGTAGTTGTGACCTAAGGAAAGATTATAATTCAACAAATCTTTGATTTTAACTACCAAATAAACTTGATCGATTTGAAGTTTACTATATCAAAAGATACTGATATTTCTAGATACTAATGATCATCCAAATGGGGCCTTAGTTACAATGTGAGATGCAAATCACAGTTTGCACTAATATGCTGATATCGGAATCAAAGATGCAAATCACACCATGAGTCTGTATTGACTTCTATATAGTATTCCTACAGAGAAAAGAGAAAAGGAAGACAATCTTACACATACCAAGCATGTGAAATATACAACTTCTGAAAAACATTGTAAGTTTGAAGAACACGTTGTCAAAGCTGATTTTTCAAATGTAGGCATAAATTCATTAGAAACTTTGAAATACAGTCTCACAATGTATTTGTAGTACCTTCTACATTTTCAGAAGATCATTGGTATCATTGCATTTGATTATTGGGTCCAAAAATCCAGACGTTGGAGTATTTGAGTAATCCTTCCTCCTGTTTGTACATTGCTATAGTTTTTCCTTTCCACTCAGCATATGCCACCATTATCTTCTAATTATTCACCTCCGGAAATAGATTGAAGATTCAATAAAGTACTTGCAAACTGAGAAGTGTGTACTTACCTCATTTCTTCCTTTCTATATTATTAATCACTTCTTTTCCTTAAACTAAATGTTCACACGTTGGATTATTCTTGGCTTCTATTTATATACATTGTTCATTCTACTCATTAATTAGAAGCCACTGATTGAAGCATTAATAGCCTTACAGGGCCTGTATAACTCGTTTCGTTCTGTGTCTTCCCTCATCAAAAGCCAGAGACTAGGAATACTTACAAGAAGCATGCACAATTTAAAATAAATTTACATTGACGACTAGAAGTTATAAAAGGAAAATTGTATTGTGTATAGACAACAAAAATATTTCTTACCTGTAATGAAAATCGATTATTATATTTGCATCATCAAAACTTTTCCTGATCCATCTAACTTTTTTGTAGACATCTATGAGAAGTAAAGTTCATTCCATGAGCCTCAGTCTTTGATTAAAGCACCAACTACATTAGAAATTCTCCTTTTTATAGGACTTACAAAGCAAATGATCCTTTTCCAATTCCAGACTTATTCCTTTGAAGGATCTTTCTTTCATGCATCGTATGCTTCAGCTTTCACGTACTAAGTAAAAAATGAGCAATAAAGGTATACATTATGAGCGAAGTCTATTTTATTAGAAATAAATCAAACAGTAATTCATGACTTCTTCCCAACAATTTGTTAATGATATTTGCAGATACTTTGTTAATATAATTCAATAATAATAAACTGCACGCTACACTAAAAAATCATAAGCCGAAAACAAACAAGGCTTGAAGTACTACAACGTACTGAACTTATCAACCAAAAAGCCTTGATTATGTTCTCATCGGTATCATGAACGTGAAGCCAAGAAGGATGAAACCAAGTTTCATTTGCAAGAAGTGCATCATCTAGAGAAAGACGCTAGTGGTTTATTGGTTTCTATGGTTTAAATTAGAAAGGGCAACTACTCGCAAAAGCTAGCCATGAAAGAGAAACAAAAGTCAATAGATCACATTCTTTTAAAAGTGAGAGACTTAACCTCTTCTTATACAAACTAGCCATCTTGTCATTACCTGCGAGAGACTTAACCTCTTCTTATACAAGCTAGCCATCTTGTCAATAATCGTATTCTTTGAAAAGCGAGAGACTTAACAAGCTGTCTAATGCTAATTGTTCATTACGCACATCCTCTTCGTCTGAAGAAAGGCTACCTGATTGCATTAAAATAGAACAAATTTCTTCAACTAAAACTCAATAAAGTTTTATGAAATATTTTTAAGCAGAAGACCTGCAGAACTTGGGAATGCAGTCTGAATTTCTAAATCATGATTCTTTTTCGATTTCTTCTTTCTGTTTTCAACTTCGGCTAGGGGGTTAGACTTAAAAAGTCATGGAACAAAAAAGATGGATTTTTTGGAGGGGCTAGGAAAAGATACCTCTTTTTCTTTTCAAGTTGTTTACCCATTAGGATTTATCTCTTCATTTGATTAGGATCCGAATGCAAAATACCAAGAACTTTAAGATTATGATTTCACTTTAAAATATTTACTTCAAGTACAACAAAAATGAAAAGTAAGATTTTTGTTCAAAAATTTACGCTCAATGTGTTGATTTCAGTACATGGATTTGGCAGAGGAAGTAGAGCAACAGCGGAGGATGGTTTGAAGGAGGTGAAGAGGGTGAGGGGCAGCACAAAGTGTAGTGAGTAGCCGTAATAATAGTTGACTGGTGAAAGTTGGTGCTATTTTTTTTCTTTTTTTCTTTTTTAGAACACAAGGGAAAAGTCTCCACTAGAATCGGGATTCTTTTGGGGTTTTTAGAGTTTACTATCTGCTTATGTTTTTAAAGTTTTCTATCTAGTTATTACAAGAGATTGTTCTAAGCAGTGGCGGATCCATAAATTTTTTCCTAGGGAGACGGACAACAAATATCTATTTATCTAAAAATAAAAAACAATGATCTAATGGGAATGCTCTCAGTAGTCGATACATTTTATTAATTTCATTGCATCATATTTTTTTTGTAATGTGATACACAAAAGTGAGCATTTTTAGTTATACACAAAAGTGAGTTTTTAGTTATAATTTGCTTCCATTAATGAAATCAAATGATATATACAATATAGTTAAATCAAAATTCACTACAAAATCAAATCAGATTCATAAAAATAAACACTTGGTATGCAGTACATAATTATTAGAAGATTGTTATCAAAATATATAGCAACAGACATATAAAGAACTTAGACAATAAGTTTTACAAAAAAAATAAAAAAGGATATATAAAAGAAATTAGACAATCAGTTTTTCCAAATTTTTTCAATCACTAAAAAAAATATGGCAGATAACCAATACCAAACTATTATTTCAATTAATTAACAATTATTTTTTATTTATAATTAATTACCAATTCTCACAAATTACAATCTTTACAATCTACAATGTCTAATTTTTACATGACTCAATTCTCAAAATAAATAACAATCCATTAACCACAAATAACTTTTATACTTTAATGTATTTCAATTTTTAATAAATTGAAAAAACTATTTGATAAACAAAACTAATTTATTGCATATCCTTGATATATTAAAACTTTTGAATGTGTGAACTGGTAGTTAAACAAAACAATATTAATAATTGAAAAACACAACTCAAAAGAAAATTGAACTCACTTGCTAAAAGGTGAGAAGTTAGGGAGAGGAAGAGGAATGGGCAGTAGTGGGTCCGGACGGTGCTTCGGGTGTCGGCGAATCGATCGAAGGTCAGGCGGCGGCGGCGGGTCTGAGCAAGGGCTCTCTCAGATTTAGGATTTAGGTGAAGCTCTGGGATTTAGGGTTTTAGGGAATTTGAGGTTTGAGAGAAAGGAGAGAGAGAGACGGAGGGAAATAAGTTATTTTTTCGCTATTAAGCCTAATTAGATGTATTCTTAAATTTGTCCCCCCAACTCATCATAATTATAAATTTGCCCCTTAAGCTGTATTTCTCCCTCAATTATACCCTTAACTCTAACCGATGTTAAAAATTTAACACTTCTGTGGGCTAAATTACAGGTTTATCCGTGTTTTAATAATTCAAAAAACAATTGACGGAGATTCCTGCTACTATATAAATTTACATCAGCCTTATCTTTTTGCATTAGTTATACACCAACTCACTAGACATATTCAGGTTAAAGTCCATTGTTGTATGTTATCAGTAGTTTTATGTGATAGTAGAATAATTATGAGGCTAAAGAGAAAATTCTACAGCATGATTATAAACTAACAATGTTTTATTAATCAAAATGTTGGACAATCGAAAAATATGTGCAAAAAGTGAGTAGCTCAAATGAGAATGTTAGGATGGTCTTGTTCATATACACTAAAGATAGCATACAAATTGAGTGCGTCCGTAGTAAATTAGAGGTTGCTCCTATTGAGGGTAATATGAGAAAGGAATAACCTATAGTGGTTTAGTCATGTACAACGGAAACCTCCTAGTGCACCTAAGGAAAAGTGATAATATTATGGGATAAAGAGATCTAGTGGTAGACCTAAAAGAACTTGATCGGAGCATAATAGAGCAGAGTGGAAGAATATGATTAATGTAGTCGACCTCAAACATTTAGGATAAAGGCGTTGTTGTTTATATATTTTTTATTTTGTTGATTATTATCGGTTGTAAACTACTTCTTTTTGAACAAAGATACCCAAATAATGCTTAAATCATAGTTATCAGCTGGGTATGGGCTAAAACCAACACAATCCATATCTAACAAATTTTAAGACATGGATGTGAAGCGTAAGATTTATGTACAAGAAGTGTATGACCAGTATTATAAATTAGAACGTATATCATATAATTGAGTACATGTCTATTTAAATGTATGTATACATTGAAGAAGTATCAATGAAGTGTCAATGCTGGTAAGAACACATGTTGGGCACATGTATGGCTTCATGATAAAAGTACCCATGTAACATAGTGCCACAATAATGCCTCATATTTTGGGGTGCTAAACTGTATCTGTATCCTAGAAAATATCTGTAACCGTATCCGTTAGGATACATATATGGTTGCTCAAATCTATAACCGATAGGATATGGTTACTGATATGATTTGGTAGTGAAATATCCGTATCCATATCCGAAATATCCAAATACATATTAGTCATACTCTTACGATAGTTTTTATTCTTAGATTATGAATTTGTGATTAATTTTGATGATCAAGATGTCTAATCTTAACTTTTCAGTTATAATGAACGTATTAACGAACTATTTTGTATCACATAAGCTATGTTTTTCTTAATACTATCTAGTTTTCTCATACCCGTTTTGTATCCGCATGCATATCCGCATCTATATCCTTAACCCTTATTCGATTTTAGCGGATATGGATATGAATTTTTCTTACCGAAACATATCCGTATCCGAGATGGGTAAGCGGATATGGATATGGTAAGCATTATATCCGAGCCGTATTCGGACCGAATGCACCCCAACCCATATTGCTTCTCATTAGGAGCTATTGTTAAATACATAGACTAAAATTTTACAAACAATTTATACGTTTACTGTGCACAATATTTATGCCTTCAATTTCACCTTTTGCTCTTTGCTTTGTGTGGGAGAAGTCTGGAGGGGTGCTTATTGGTTGTGTGAGACTAAATTGTATAACCAATAGACTAAATTTATGCCTTAGATTCACCTTTTGCTCTTTTGCTTTGTGTAGGAGATGTTTGGAGGGGTACTTCTTCGTTGCATGAGACTAAATTGTATAACCAATAGTCAGGCTTTTGCATCTGCTAACTGAATGAACCCTCCATCATAGTTTCGAGTCTCTGGAATTTTGCATCTATCTAGAGGCTTGATGTCACTATGTCCAATCATAACTAGTCATAAATGCAGTCCAATCTTTCACGGAGAGTGATATTCCATATTTTATGGTGATGATCGGTTTTCTGTTTGCTCATCTATATTCCCATCTTCCTGGCATTTTTGGTTCTAAGATTTGTATTTTCTATAGTTTCCTTGTACAAGTCTAAGAGCGTGCTATATAAATGTCTGTTCTTTTTGTGCAAGCTCTGTGGACTTTGTGTTGTACTCCTTAGGAAAACCATTCTACTTTGTTTATAAATCAAAATATTGTCAAGTGTTTCTATTCACCATATATTTGGCTCTATATCTTCTACTAATCCAAGTCTGCTAAGTCGAAGTAACGTTAGTTCATCTGGATCCATCATCTGTCTTCACTACTTGAATGACGTATACTGTTATACGCTAATTAGTATAGAAAATATGTGTATATAATCAGATATTTATTTCTATGCTGTTATTCTTTTATCTGTCTTTCCTTTGCTGATTTGTCAGACCAATATAGAGCACATGGATCGCTTATTAAACGAGTTTGGAACTGATGACACTGAAGAAGAAGACAAGGATTCGAAAACTAAAAAACCTGCGAAGCCTAAAGACTTCCAACGTCTGTTTGGTGGAAACAACAATGATCACTTTATGATAGGCATAAAGATAACGAAGTAAGTAATTTTTCTTTTATTAGACCTATATCAAGTTTTTGCTACTATGTGGATGTGGTTTAACATCAGTATGTCGATTACAAGTTATATTTGGTAGTTCTCTGTATGTAATTATTCCTTTTTTGGGCAACATATCTAATTGTTCTCTCTCAAAGTCTATTGATTTCATAAAGAAAACTTACTGACTTATGAGTAATCATTGAGATAGATGTGGTCGATAGTGACTTCTCTCTGACCAGCTTGGTGACTAGTTTTGAGCCAGTCTCAACCAAGTTTAATAATAGAAGATCTTAGTTTTGATTGCTCATCTCTGATTAATGTTAAGTTACTGCAACTGGCTGTGATGTTTATTGTTTCAGCCAAATTGGGTCGTTTGTTTCTCTATGATCACTTCCTTTAGATTTTAGCACAGTGCTTTATTTATCAGATTTTTTTGGTTTATTAATACTTCAGGTTGATGTAATGAATAATAGTATTATCTTCTTTTAGCAGGCATATAGTTGGAAGGTATGTTTTTTAAAGTAGTGGCGCTAGGTACTAAATGAATGAGGATAACGACGTAGAAAAACAATTAGAGTGATATAAGTGTAGATGTTTGGTATTTTGGGACTTGGTTTATTCTTCAGAAGGTCAGAAAGAAAAGTTTAGGTTTGAAGGAGTTGTACCGATTGCCATTAGAAGATATGGGCACTAATAATAGAAAATATTACAGCTTTGAAGGTGTTAGAATATGAAATTATAACCCTCAACCCTCATCACAAATTTTGTGCTTTGATACGCTAGAAGAGTACTTTGACATGATAGCAGAGCAACCTATAATATTGGTCGCGAATTTAAATTAGATTTCTTAGAAAGATTTATACTGCTGTGTGAATCCATGTTCCACACATAAAAAAGGTGATCAACCAGCAAGGGCATGTTATCGCAACTTCGTAGTTTTGGTGTAGTGCAAGCGTACTTTGATGAAGGAATGAATTAACTGCATATTTGGTCATCTCTAGTGCTAGGGTTAACTATATGTTGAAGTTGCAATGTTTTCTTTCTTACCTTGTGCCTAACTTAGAGGGTTTTTTTGGCAAATTTTCTCTACTAGTAAGCTTGCTAATGCATGTTGAGGTAGTGGGTAGGGTTACCTTTTCTTTTTTTTTCCTTTTTTTTGCGGGGGCGGGGTGGGGGGAGGCTTGGTGGTGTTTCGTTTTGGGTAGGTCCGATAGGATACCTTCCTTTTCTCCTCAAAAAGCGAGAAGTTCTATCTACTAAAAATATCAAAAGAGTGAATCATTTGTATTAGCATTTAGTGCAGCCTTCTTTATCAATGTTGGTATTTGACTTTTTTCACCTTCTCTTGCAAGAAAGGACATGGGAATACAAAATCTGAAGTTGCAGACTAATTTATTCTCTAGTCAATATGCTGTTATCAGCTTCGACAGATGTAGCTTTTGAAAAAATAATTACTCGTTGCAAAACTATTGGTTTATTAATTGCTTGCTTGTATTATAGCTTTTATGATAATGTTTAGGTTACTATGTTGTAATTGATGGAGACTTTTCCCTTTTGTAGGAGAAGCATAAAATTCTACCATGATTTTTATTCATCAGATATCATTATAGCATCACCTCTTGGATTGATCACTGTAAGTTCCTTTGTATAATCATTTCTTCTTCAAAAACTTGTAATACTACTATAATATTTGTTTTATGAAGTTACTTATTTGTAGCTTTGCTCCCTCAATTTGCTTTTTTGCCATTGAATTGGAAAATTACTGAAATATTTTTGGAGTAAATATCTTTTCTTGCCAAAGGATACTATCCTATATTATGTAACACCCTCTTGTTACATTATTAGTCCGAAGCTGTGTTGTATCCACTATATCTTTATTGTGGTAGACATGAGCATTGCGGTTTCGTTAATTTGCGTGGAAACAAGTATCAGTATGCAAGGTTTTAAATATCGGTTATCGGGGATTTATCGAACGGTCAAAATCCTTATCGGATAGTGGAAATCGGAGATATATCGGGGATAAGTAGTATTTATCGAAGCAATATACTAGATGATGTATATATATAATATAACAACTAAAAAATGTAATCTAACCATGCTTAATGAAATATAAACATACCAAAACAGAAAAGCAAAGGATGTACAGTTTATTCACTAATTTCTTATATAAGTCTCCTTACAGGAAAAGCAAAAAAGCAAAGTATGATAAATGAATAGTTATAGAGCTGATATTACTCAAAAGAGAAAGTGCGTGCGTGAAGGAATTACAAGAGAAGGAAAACTCACAACATGTGTATATAACCATGTTTCTGGACAAAAAAAACATAGTTGGCAGAGGGTAGGTGAGCGACAAAGTACAAGGTTGAAGTTCACGAAGGCGAGCGACGAAGAGGTGCAGAGAACATGAGATGGAGATAATGGAGGAAGCGCCCTACGAGAAAAGGAGCAGCCGCCAGAGACGAAGTTAGGGCTTGAAGGTCGGATTCACAAAGTTTCGGGCAGTGATTTCAAAGGCGGTGTCAGGCGCTCGCCTCAGGCGCAAGGCGGTGCGGCGCGGTGGAATAGCGCCCCGCATGGGGTGCGGGGCGCTGCACTTGCCCCAAGCGCGCGCCCGAGTGCGCCTTCGAGCGCCTCACCGCCTCTGGGAAGGCGATCGCCTCAGGAATTCAAGGCAAATGGGCTCATGTAATGCGGATATCGGGTAGAAACGGGTAGAAACCCGACTCAAACTTAAACCCAAAAAAGGCAAACCAGATCGCAACTAGGGTTCTTCACTTCGTTGTCTCTCTTCGTGTTCGGTGGCGACGAACAGGGAACGAGGAGCTCGGTGACGACGAGAACCGGCGACGAATAGGGGACGGCGAGCTCAGTGACGACGAGAACCCGTGACGAACAGGAAAAGCCGATTTCGGTGACGACGAGAATCCGCGAGCTCGACGAACAAAGGTGAGTTTTCATTTTTCACTTTTTTTTTGTTTTTCATCTGTTCCCTTTCTCTTCTTTCATCTCTTCTTTTCTTTTCTTTCATCTATTTTCTACTTTCATATCATGACGAGAAAAGTCGGTCTTTTTTTTTTGCCGCTGCTGCTGTTCACTCTCTGTTTTTGTTTCCCTTTCTCTGTTTTTCACTTTTTTCAATTTTTATTCTCTTTTTTGCTGTGTTTTTCATCTGTTCTCTGTCTTTTTTTTTCTTTTTTTTTCTTCTCAGTTGACTGTTAATGATTGAGATAGTAAGCAAGTAAACTGATTTTTAATTGATATTAGGTAATTATTAAAGTGATTTGTGGACTATTTTGATTAATAATAAGCTAATGATTACTTAATGTTTGATCACTTGATTAATTATAGGCTAATGATTTTCAATTTTGCAAAGAGAGATTTATGGGGAGATTTATCTTATCTTAAATTAAATGTGCATATGTATGACTGTTGAAATGTGCAGATTGCAGATTCATGAAATTATGAACATTGCTAGTACTATTTGCTTCTTATTAATACATATTACATAACATAATACATATCAGTCAAAATTGTTGAAATTGTGCTACTATTTGATTTCTTGTGCGAGACTGCGAGTATTGATTCTTGCTATTTGAGCTAGGTGTAGTGCTACACTGCTATTAGTTGACTTGAAAGTTAAAACTTGATTCTCCATTTATAACCTGTAAAGAAGGAAAACAAAATTTAGCAATATAGTTGTTAGTGTCATGGAATATAATATATTAGTATGAAAGTTTGAATAATTTTTCATTCATCTTGTATATCTCAAAATACTGGTGATGCGTTATGTCAAAAAAAAAACTAGTGAATAGTGATGTAATATTGTAATATGAATTTAATGTATATATGTGTTTTGGTGTAGATATGTCTTCATCGGCGAGTGGTGGAAGAAGACCAGATTCTACATGGAAATATACTTCATTAGTTGATGAAGGGAATGCCAATAAACATAAGTGCATATTTTGTAACAAGATCACAAATGGCGGCATATCCCGACAAAAAGAGCATCTAATCGGGACGGATAGAAAACGTAAATATGTGAGTCTTTGTCAAAAAGTCCCTCCCGATGTGGTTGAAGAGCTAAAAGATTATGAAGAAAGACAAAAGATGGCTAAAAGACAACAAGCTATAGATGAATATCTCCCTGAACTTGGAGATGAGAATATGGTGGAAATTGATGATGAGGAGGATGAAGATGAACAAGTACAAGAACATAGAGATAGAGGAAAAGGCTCGGCGGTTCCTAGGTCATCTTCAGTAACGGCAAGAGGAAGAGGGAGTGTTGGCATGCACAGTACGGGATCTTCCACGGGCCTAAAGAGGAAGGGGCCGATGGATGCATTTCTTACATTCGATCCCGCTCTTGAGGTCGCCAAGGATGAAAGAAGGCGCAAGTTGAGACAATCGTGTATTAAAGAAAGCCTCAACAAAGATGCAGTGGCTAAAGTGCATCAAGACATAGCTTGGTGGTGGTATCAAGCCGGCATTCCCTTTAATGCCGCTCGTCTTAGATCTTTCAAAATCATGTTAAAGTCTCTGGGGGCTTTTGGGCCTAACTTGCCTCCTCCGACATTACACCATTTGAGAGTCTTTGCTTAGGAAGGAGAAAAAATACACTGATGATCTGATACAACCTCATAAAGAGGTGTGGGCTACCAAAGGTTGTTCTTTTATGTCAGATGGTTAGAGTGACAGAAAGGGAAGAACATTGATCAATTTTTTTGTGAACTCTCCTCGTGGTACGGTGTTTCTTTCATCTATTGATGCGTCTGATGAGATCAAGACGGGTGACAGAATGTTTGAGATACTTAGTGAGCAGATTAAGCTCATAGGACCTCAGAATGTTGTTCAGATCGTCACGGATAACCACTCTAGTCTTAAATATGCAGGTAAATTTTATTTTGGTTATGAATCCTTTGCTAATGCTATGTTAGGATGCTCTGATATTGATCTTTTTTATTTTTTTATTTATAGGAGCGGAATTGAAAAAAGAGTATCCTCATTTATATTGGACTCCTTGTGCTGCTCATTGTATTAATCTCATGCTCAAGGATATTGGTAAACTACCATCTGTGAAGCTAACCTTGAGTCGAGCTATGGAGTTGATTGGATTCATCTACTCACATGCGTGGGTTTTGAAGCTGATGAGAGGTCAAACTAACGGCAGAGAGCTTCTTAGACCGGCGGTGACACGATTTGCCACATCATTTATGACTTTGTCAAGCATCCATCGACAGAAAAATAACCTCAGAAAGATGTTTAATTTGGAGACATGGAGGCAAAGTAAGTGGACAAGAGATTCAAAGGGCAAATCAGCTAAAAGGATAGTTCATATGCCATCTTTCTGGAACAACATTGTTCGTATTCTCAAGCTGACGGCTCCTCTTGTTGGTGTTCTGAAACTTGTTGATGGTGACAAAAAGCCTGCTATGGGATACATTTATGAGGCGATGGATAGAGCTAAGGACTATTGCTAAAACCTTTGGTGATGATCTTTCAAAATATTCTGAAGTATTTGATATCATTGATAAGAGGTGGCAGGATCAGCTTCATCGGCCTTTGCATGCTGCAGGATATTACCTTAATCCTGCATTTTTCTATGACCATCCAGACATCCAAGGGGATGACGAAGTGATGAGAGGTCTTTATCAAGTCATTGAGAAGATGGTACCCACACAAGACCAAGACAAGGTTGATAGGCAGTTGGATATATACAGGCATGCTGGGGGTCTTTTTGGTATGGAGATAGCTAAGAGAAATAGAAAGAAAAAGTCTCCAGGTAAATATGCATAATATAAACTCTCAATTGACTAGATTTTTTATAAGAAATACACTACTAATCACAGTCTATTTAAATTGATAGCTGATTGGTGGGAGTCTTATGGTGCATCAGCACCAGAGTTGCAAAAGCTTGCTGTTAGAGTCCTCAGCCTTACTTGTAGCTCCTCCGGCTGTGAAAGAAATTGGAGTACTTTTGAGCAAGTATGATTAGTTTTATTTTATTGAACAAAATAGATTTAATTCCCTTAGAGATATGAATATTGATTTGATTGATTTGTATAAATTACAGATACACACCAAGAAGAGGAATAAATTGGATCATAAGAGGCTGCAAGATCTAGTTTACTGCAAGTACAACCAAGCTTTGAAGGAGAGATATGACTACAGAGATTCTATTGATCCGATTAAGTTGGCTGATATAGATGAAAGCAATGAATGGTTGTTAGGGCAGTTCGGTGAAGGTGAGAATGCAGAGAATGACTTAGTGGAGGGCGAGGACAACCTTACATATGGTGTCATAGGAGACGCGATGGGAGCTGAAGAAGATGATTCTATGTATCTAAGATCGACTAATAGGTTTCGAGGGTCTTCGAGTGGTATTGGTTCTTCGTCGAGGAGGAGGGAGCCAGTTTCTGAGTCAGAAGATGAAGAGGAGTTTAATGATGAGGAGGAGGAGACTGAAGATGAGGATATATCCTTAGAAGGGGATGATGATGATGTTAATGAGGATGATTAGAATCATTAGGTTATTATTTTGCTACTTATTTGCTTTGTTTAATTAGATTGCTTGTTTTGCTTTGATGTTAGTGAACTTTGGAAGTGTTCTAGTTGCTTAGTTTTTTTGTTTTGATGGACATCTTGATTTGCTTTAATGATTAAAACTTTATCTTGTGATTCGGTAGTATATATTTTATCTTGAGTCCTTGACATTTTCTATGTGAAATTTCACAAATATTTATTTTTTTCATGCATCTTGTATAGTTGTATATTTTCAAAAATTTTGTGGTCTAGAGTGCGCCTCGCTTCGCTCGGGCGCGCGCATCGCATTGCACCTTGCGCATGTACGCGTAAACTGACTTTGCGCCCCGCATTGCGCCACGCGCATTGAAAACACTGGTTTCGGGTTTTAAGTTTCATATTATTAACAAAACGGGTCGGGTTGGGTTTTAAGAACTCAACAACTCAATTCAAAATGCATGGTCGATAATCCCGATAATTTAGCCTTACTTATCGGCCGATAAGTATCAATAACGCTGATAACTCGCCGATAATCTCTCCAAAATGATAATCGATTACAAAATCAACTTATTCTAGTGGAGAGCTCAAAAATCCGATAGCTCGGCCGATAATATCAATTATCAGTCGATATTTAAAACAATGCCAGTATGGGTGTAGGAACCGGTACGGGACACAACAAAATTTTAAAATGTAGGGTACGGAACACTGCTACATACATCTTGAAATTAATAATTTACATGAGATCATTATTGTTTCTCAATGCATGTGTTATTACAATTAAAATTCCTATCACAATTTTAAGTTTCTTTTACTATGTTGATCATTATAAATTAAAAATTGAGCATTTTTAAACTAGACATCGAAACAACCCTTTAAAATCATCGTTTTGAATTGGTCATAGGCTGAAACAAAACCGACCATGTCTAACGAGATTCAAGAAATAGATGTGAAGCGTAGGATATGTCTAAGAAGTATATGACAATTGTTTAAATTAAAACATATATCATATAATTGAATACTTGTCTAAGTAAATGTATGCTTATAGCGAAGGAGTGTCCATGAAGTTTGGGTACTGATATGTGTCCGGTTTGTGTCCGGTGCGGGTATAACTTCATGATAGAAGGGCCTGGGTATATAGGCCTATGTTGCATAGGTACATGTATGTATGCGGGACCCGAAAAGTTTGTAAAAGGTAGGGTATGGGGGCACATCTATATCAATATTTATATATTATTTATTGAAATTAATAGCATGAGATCAATATATTTTTATTCACGTGTTATGAGAATTAAAATTCCTACAACATTTTATTATTTCTTATATTGTGGATTATAAATCGTAAAAATGCTCTTTTTTGGACTAGACACCCAAACAACCATTCAAGTCATAGTTTAAAACCCAACGAGTTTCTAGAAGTGGATGTGTAGGATTTATGTCTAGGAAATATATTTGGCAAGTGTTCTAAATTGACCATGTATTGTTTAATTGAGTACATGTCCAAATAAAGATATATGCAAGGAGTGACTAGTGAGTTTGGGTAAGGGTATGTGTTGAGTATGGGTACGGCCTCATGATAGAATTACCTAGGTAACATAGACTGTAACTGACATCATTATTGAAGCTAAGCATCAAAACTCAGGCTATAGATTGGAACTACATCTCTTAATGTTCAACAATTTTCAGGTTATAGACTTACGATATCTCCGTAGTTAGTCGTACCATCTTAGGTTAGTCAAGTTAGAGTACAGGAAGCTTTATTAAAGTTCCTCGACCACTTAAAATTAAACTAAAGTTTAACTTCTGATCTGTACAAGCTATCTACATGTAAGACCATTTAAGTTAATGCCTTTTTTTATCCGGCTTCTATTTACTTAGGATATTACATCTTAATGGAATCAAATAAAAATGGTAGGAAAAGCGAATTCTGTAAGAATAAAAGTTAACCTCCCTACTTCAAGTATAAAATCTGATTTTCGGTCTTCGTTAAAATTTTAACCTTCCATTGGTAAGGGTTTTAGCCTGGATAGGATAATGAACAAAAATTCTAACTTAATTACTTTCGTAAAATCTATTTCTCTCGTAAAGTGGTAATATATCTTTTAATTCTAACTTATTTACTTTCATAAAACCTAGTTTTTTTGGTAAAGTGGTAATATATCTTTTAGTCATTAATACATCATCAGTTATTCACCGGGTCAAATTTTCAACCGTAATCTGTTGACCATCTCCTATGCCACGATATATTATATCATTTCCTTTGGTTGCAATATAGACCATCTGCATTTACGATATTCTTTCATTAGTTAATAAGCAAAGTTGTTAGATAATATTGTTGCATTGACTGTTATCCCCTATGACTCATTCATTAACAATTTCAAGTATTAATAACTATAGTTCTTCATTAAAATCCTTACTTTCATAAAGTTCATATATATCATCAACTTATTCCTCTTACTTAGTTGTTAGCACAGTTGACATTAAGCTTCATTTTCTTTGTAAATGAAGTATAGTACAGTTGTTTTCAGGGTTAGATTGACTAATTGCAACTATTAGGATATTTACGCTACCTAAGACGTCATGCTTTTATTAAGCGTCAGATATGGAGCTAGAAGAGTCTTGCTTATATCGAGTCTGTTATGCTATCTGCAGATTTAGACCTTGTTTGGATAGGTCAAAAATCCTTGAATATCATTTGGGTTGAAAATGTTTTGAGATTGCACCTAATTTCCCTTGGATGAGAATCCTTTGGATTATAATTCAAAAGGTTTGTTTGGATACAATGTATCAAGGCATTAATTTCTGTCAAAAAAATGTTTATGTAACCGAGAGAAGTTTTTAATTAGAAAAAGGAAGTCGATAATTCTTTCTTGGAATTAGGTCTATGAAAACATGCAGTTAATAGCGCAATGGCGTGAATGATGGCTTTGTTTAAACATAAAATAGAAAAGAATAGATGAAAAACATGTTTAATTGTTAAAAGCAGTTGCTTATTTTCTGCCGGTTTCTGTAATGTCTTATAGCTTCTTGTTCTTCCCAACCTTAGTTTGGATCATTCTTTGAAGATGGGAGAGGGTGGGTGTTGTTCTATATAACAAAGCTAAACGAAACTCCTTTTGTATATGGTGGGATTCAGCTAATATATGTTCTTTGGCAATGTTGTATCGTAATTTTAGATGAATGATGTGCAGCTATTCATTTCTAATGTATTACATCTTCATTATTGATAGTCCTGATATTGTTTTTTCAGAAAATTGGAGAAGCAGAGGCAGAAAAGGCAAAGGATGTTGACTATCTATCGTCAATAGAGGTAGGTCCATCATTTTTGTTTTTTATGATTGTCAAACTTGTTGGTATAATTTTTGCCCTTAGTGTTTTTCTTTAATGCTTCCTAAAGCACAAATAACATATTAAATTTATTTTTTAACATGCAGCTTTTGATCATTGATCATACAGACGTGATAGCAATGCAGGTAAGGCAAAACATTTCAATATTTCATTTTTTTTCTTATGCTTATAGAAGTATAAATCATCGATTAATTGAATCCTTTGAAGCGTTTGCAGAATTCGTCCCATTTGAATACTGTAGTTGAGCAACTGAATCATATGCCTTCTAAACAACATCAAACTGATGTCATGCGCATTAGGCAATGGTATGATCTCAATTCTTATTCCTGACATATTCTGAAATCGGGATGAGGAAAGTGTTCTGGATCTGAACCAGATAAGGACACAATCCTGAGATTGTCCTTTGTTGAACCAGATGAGGCTGAGACTGACCTTTGTTGCTTAAGCAACATCTGTTATAAAATTTTTCTGCCTAAATCCCCTCTTTTCTTGACTGATTGCTGAGAGGATCATGAACTTCAAAATGTGCATATAGTACAAATTTTATTTGCAGTGAACGTAAAATACAAATTGCAGGTGTGTTATCATATTTATTAGCTTTTGTTTTTTGGTCAGGTATCTAAATGGGCATGCACGCTTTTATCGACAAACAATACTGTTAGGTGCTTTTCTTAACCCAGGTATGAGCACACGTAAACTTTCTAACAATATAAGTTTAGATGGTTATATAAAATTGAAGATTGCATGTAATGATGTAACTGTGTTCAGATTTCTCTTCCGCATATATTATTCCATGAAAATGAATACATTCTTCTCCTTTCTGCTGGTCAGGAGGAGGGTTCATTCTTGGCTGTTAAGCATACACCATATGACCAATATGTATAGATTGCCTGCATTAGCCAACTAAACACTCCGTGGCAAGCCTCTTTTCGTGCTTAGTTCCCTTTTAAAAGATTGACATCATGTTGAAAAATGTAAAAGTTGGTTGATATTTCATTATTTCTGGAGTCTCCTGAATTTGGAAATTTGCTCCTTAACTGTCCCATAGTGGTATGGTGCTGAGTGAAGCTTATGTGATGTTGATAAAATTTACTTGTATGTTTAGGATATTTGATGTAGCATGCACTTGCGAGCATGTGGGATATAAGTCTTTTAAGCTTTTGGTTTAAGTTATTGTTGAACTGCGAGCAATCAATGTGGTTGGCATTGTCATTGACAATCTGAGATAGGGGGAGATGATATCATTTCTATCTCTAATATATACTATAGACCATGCTGAGGCAACTGCATGGGGGTGTGTCTAAAGCCTCTTCCACTTTCCTTGTTCTCGAGCAACTAATTTTCATCCAAAGTTTTAGCACGGACTCAGAATTGTCATCTCCGTCACACTCTTCACACACACACATGCACAAAAGGAAAACGAAGGAAAAAAGAAAAGACAGCTTAAATGCATAATAAAAGTTACAAATTTGGAAAAGCTTTTCGGACACCTGAGGAGATTTGATCCTTGATATGTATGGTTAGAAGAGAAATTCATATGACTGTCAGCTATGGTTATGGTTATAATTTAGCACTCTAGTTTTTCATTCTTATATTTCATGGACATTTCTTCATAGTTTGTGACTGCAGTCCTTAAACAAATTTATTGTTCTTTAGTTATATACAGGTAACTGTGAACTTATTAGCTTCTGATATATTTCTCCTAACTGCCCTTTTTTTAAGTACAGATATGAATGCCCTTTTCAATCGGTCCTGTATGAATTATGAGGGGAAGGTATGTTAGAACTGTAACTTTTATACTTACTGTTCTTTTATTGATTTTACGATTTTCTTAACAGGTTAAATTGGTGAGTGAGTATAAAGGTGTCCTTCCTAAAGTGCTACTTCAAGTGAAGCAGGTGCATTCTTTGTTCAGTTTTGTTTCTAGTAAACAGTATGAAAATGAAATTTATTTCAATCTAATCTATTTATGTAGCTAAATACTTTAAGGTAACATGTTCACTAATCCTGGTAGTTCCTGTTTAGGGGGAAATGTTCTCCAGAAAATATGTACGGGCTTTTTGGTAGTGGGTTGCATAGTGATGTCTCTTAGCTTTGATAATTCCTTAGTGTTTATAAACTAAATACTACCTTTAGGCATCTATTGTTTGTTTGTTTGTTTGTTTGTTTTTTTGTTTTTGTTTTTGTTCAGCCATGCATGCTTTTCCGATTAAAGGGCATAAATTCTCTTTGTTATAGGTTATAAGTGTTCTTTGTATTACATTCTAAACAGGTGTATCAGCGTTTTGATGCTCCTTCAATTGTTGATGTTGATGATGCACGCCTTGATTACTTTTCTAGTAAGGTCAGGTTTCTCTATTTGCTCCTCATTTGTTGCTAATTCTAGATCATCGAATTTTGAATTAATTCATGTCTTCTAACATTTTTATAAACTAATTTTTCATTTTGTTGTCATCCATAAATTTTTATATCTTTCTTTAGTTTAGTTAATACCAGATTGGAACTAAGAAATGCTTATTTTCTTGGTTATTAAGCATTATTAACTTTTGTAAATGTAAATGAGTCGAATAAAAACTCAAACACAACCAGACTGCTATGTGGATGCAGATCCTTAATT
>BQKN01000607.1:321919-333638 GCA_022839385.1 Asparagus kiusianus
ACAAAATGACTTGATCCTATCACAAGCCTCTGCTAAGAGAGAACCCGAAGCTCCGAAGAATAGCCTGACCCAATTCTTCAGACCAATTACGGTACCTAGGAAAAACAAATGGTTTAAATTAGAATCATAGAAACTAAGTTTTCTGGGAGAATTTGCGTTAATCGTTAAGAAGATTCCATGAACATGACCCCCCAAGTTTCTATTATGAAAAAGAATCTAACAACGAGAAAAAAACATGAAACCAAATCTTTAATGATTTACAGAATCTCCTAATATCTTTTAAGGTTTTTGAAATAAGACCAAAATAACAAAAAATAATGCCCTACTCTTATGCCAAGTAAAGGAAAATAATAAGGATAATTCAGTCATCTAGAACCGATTAATTGTATATACATCTCTGTTACTTAGGGGACGTGCCACTTTTTACTTCTAAGCTTTGCAATAATATTTTGATCACTTGATGCGAAAAAGGTACAGAATTATCTACATCTGTATATGCATACATCATTTAGTGTCATCTGGCATCAATGTATACAGAAAGACCCCTAATTCTCTTATCAGTGTTGGGAAATACATCGCCTATTGTCCATTATCCCTCTTTAACCCACTCAAATTGTTCCTAGGGGTTAAATTGGCCCAATGGAACAATTGTCCCACTTGACCCCGAATTGTCCCAATGAATAAAACCCCATGAACAAAGTCTAGGAATAAAAAGTGACTACTTCCCTAATACTTTCCAATAGTTCATGAGATGTATCTGTAATTTACCCTTTTGAAAGATGCTGAATCAAGATATTGGAGATTAAGGGAGGAGTATATATATGTATAAAGAACATTCAGCTTCAGATTATAATTCGAACCTGGTAGAACCAAAACAGACTCTTCTTTCAGCAATTCCTCAGCAAACTCCATATCATTTCTGATACCAAGAAGACAATTTGTATCTACCTCAACCAGCCGCAAATGAATTATATGCAATGAAATGTCACTCAAGGCCTCAAGGCTCCATGTTCATGATGGTAATATATAATATTTGATGTATATTAGTAAGTTATATATATGGTTGATTTAGATGTAAAACTTTGTTCAAATTTGTAATTCATCATTTGATAAAAGCAGATCAGACGGCTAGATCAAAACCTTAAGAGACATCAGAGACGTTGCTTGAGATAAATAAAAAAAACCTAGGGCATCAGACGCCATTGCCGAATCTCAAATAAACCCAAAAGAAAGTGGCATTACTTAAATAAGGACCTTATTGACTAACAAAATCAAAACTTTTCCATGATTTTCGCACTTTAGCTCCAGTTGCGGAAACGAACGCGGAAACGAACGGTAATTGGTATTCAAAGCACTAAATTGAACACTACAAAAAAAGTAATATAAAGATTACGGGCCGGATTGAGTCCGTATTACATAGGTTGGGCTGTTAAGTTTTTAATTCCGTTGATTGCTATTAATAGCTCTGAGAAACAATGTAGGAAATGTTGGCCCATGCCAACGGGATCAGCATGTATAGTTAAAAATTATTTCTTTATCTTAACAAAATGATACCATAAAGATATTTTGTATATTTTATTAAAATTATTTTTTAAATTGTTAAGCTATAGATAGTTCATATAGGATTAGGATAAGATATAATTTTCATATTGTTTTATTAGTTTCTGACAAATATTTTTTTACCTACAAGATAATACCATCTCAATTCCAATTTCATATTCAAGATCTATTCCATAATTACGAGTATCAGGTTAGTAAAGAATATCAATAATTTTTATATTTTAATTGTAATAATGATTATAGTTGATCGTTTACTATTGAATTTTTATGAAAATTTACGCTAATTTGTTTAACTATCTGCATTCCTCATATGTTTTCATAAATTAATGGTCATATGACATATTATTTTTATGAAGTACCTTTACAAATACATATACAAGGGTCATGATAAAATGGTAGTAAACATTGAATATAATGAAGGAGGAAAACTTGTGAATGAAATAAAAAATTTTCAAGATGCAAGATGAGTATCGGCTCAAGAAGCTTTGTGGAGAATATATGAACTCTATCTTAATGAGATCTACCCAGTTGTCATCAACTTACAACTACACTTGCCGAATCAACATTTTGTTTCCTATTGAAAAAATCAAAACCTATCAAAGCTCATCCGCTGGGATCATGTCTCCAAGATAATACTTACAGAATTTTTTACCCTATGTTCAAAAATTAAAGAATCAAACAAATCAAAACCAGAAAAAGACCAAGAAAAAGAGTTATTATATTGTGAACTTCTCGGATATTATGTTTGGGATTCGATGACAAAATGTTGGAGTCCAAGAAAACAAAGGCAGGTGATAGGTCGTATAAATGGTGCTAATCCAATTAAAGGGGAAAGATATTACTTACGACTTTACTTACTCACATCAGATGCCCCACCTCATTTTCGAATCTATTGACTGTGGATGGAATTCAATGCACATCATTTAAACAATCAGTCCAGAAATTAGGTTTATTGGAATCAGATTATAGCATCAGAGAATGCTTAGACGAAGTCATCATCTTTCAAATGCCAACAACCTTCGCCGTTTGTTTGCAACCATACTTGTTCACTGTGAGCCCGTAGATGTTAATAAATTATGGGATCGATACCTTTACTCATTATCTGAAGACTTCTCAAGGAAACCTGGTGCTACAAGAGTTTTGATGATAAATGACACCCTTTACAACATTAAATTCTTCTTAGACAGCATGAGAAAGTATATCAATAAATTTGATTTACCGCCTATTCAACATAACCCTAATTCAGAAGGAATTTCATACCCTAGAGAAATTCAAGATGAACTCAATGTACAAATTCCACTTGAAGACCTTAATGCTGAATTAACACTCAATTCTGAACAATATATTGAATATACTTCAGTGCTATCAACCGTTCAGGCAAATAAAAGTGGGATTTTCTTTATTGATGGTCTAGGAGATACTGGGAAGACATTTTTATACTGTGCTCTACTTGCCAAAGTAAGATCAGAAGGGATGATAGCTCTTGCTACAATGACATTAGGCATAGCAGTTGTAATAATGTCTGGAGGCCGAACAACACATTCCAGATTTAAGATGAAAATACTAACAACAGAATCATCCATGTGTAGCATATCAAAGCAAGATGGAACCTCAAAACTGATTAAGATAGCTAGATTAATAATTTGGGATGAAACTCCAATGGCTAAACGCGTTGCAATTGAAACATTAGATAGAACATTAAAGGATATAATTGATCAAGATGCACCATTTGGCAACAAAGTAATTGTTTTTGGTGGGGATTTCAGACAAGTTTTACCAGTCGTACCCCGCGCAACAAGATCATAAACTGTTAGAGAAAGTTTAGTAAGCTCATATTTGTGGAACAAAATGGAAAAGTTGAAGCTATCAAAGAATATGAGAGCAATGACAAATTCAACATTTAGCGATTTCCTTCTTAGAGTTGGGAATGGAGATGAACCGATTGTGGCTAATGACCTACTAATAGCATTGCCCACATCTATTTTGATCAAGAATCAAAGTGATAATTTACCAGAAGATTGCCTCATAAAATCAAATTTTCCATCTTTATATGAAAACTTCCAATTCATTGACTATATGAAAGATCGAGCAATCTTGGTAACAAAAATGAATATGTTGACATGCTAAATGATAGAATCATAAAATAATTTCTAGGTGAAGAAAAAGAATTCTACAGTTTTGATGAAGCAATTGATGACACAAATCATCACTACAAGCAAGAGTTCCTAAACACGTTGCTACCAAATGGATTACCACCCCACAAGCTGGTGTTTAAGAAACATTATCCTATTATTTTATTAAGGAATCTGGATCCGACTAATGGGCTATGCAACGGAACAAGAATGATATGTCAAGATTTTAATAGTAACATAATTCATGCTAAGATCATAATGAGACAACATGCTGTGAAAGAAGTTTTCTTAACAAGAATACTGTTATCTCCAGCAGAAGAAGAGGGGTTCCTATTCAAGTTCAAACGAAAACATTTTCCGATATGACTATGTTTTGCAATGACAATCAATAAATCACAAGGACAAACAATTCCTCATGTAGGCATCTATCTACCTCAACATGTTTTCTCTCATAGACAGCTATATGTTGCTTTATCACAAGGGACTTCAATGACAACAACCAAAGTCCTTATAATATCTGACGAAAAATTTAAAGAAGATGAAAGATACACAAAAAATCTGATATACAAGGAAGTCCTCCAACCAACAGACGTGTATTAAACTTCAAAGCCACAATAGCTATTCTAAAGGTAATTAATTTCTCAGAATAATTATGTGTGTTCATTCTTGTTGATTCCTATAATTTATAATTTTCAATGTTGTATAACTTTTTTCCTTTAGCATTCACTTAATTTTTTCCCCCACTCAGACTATATTATGAGTTATTAGTATTCAAAAACCTTATGAGGAACAATAATTAATAAATTAATTTTCTAAGCTATGGTATATTCTATAATATTAGTCAAAACTAACATGTATATTTTAATCAAATTAACAGAAAATATGACTACTAGTACTGAAGGGCAAATTCAGCACATGCAAATAAGTCAGCTCAAGAAGTTTCAGAACGAATGGATCATTCATGTTATCATACTTCGAAGTGCAGAGGCTACTTACAAAAATGCAAAAGGATCAGGAAAATTACTAAAGCTAATTCTCGCTGACACTCAGGTAAAATAAAATTATTCTTTGTATTATATTTCTTACACAATGTCACGTTTGATCATATGAATATTGCTAAACCTATTTATATATTCGGTAATTTCATTAAAAACCCCCAACAACTTTCAGAATGACTTTTTATGTTGTTTTTCTGTTAACATATAACTAATTAAAATATAATATATAACTTACTATTAATTAATTATATTTTCTATGCATTGATCTTGTGTCTTAATAATATTTGCAGGGTAACAAAATACAAGGAGTAATGTACGGAGAGACTATCGAAAAGTTTATAGATATGCTTCAAAAAAATCAAATTATTTCCATTTCAAATGAATAAGTAAAAGGAATAAACCCAGCTTATCCAAGTATCCACAAGTCGCTTGAAGTAGTATTAACAAAAGACGTATCAATCAAAGAAGCACCAACAAGATTCCACTTGGAGAACATATTTAACAATTTTGTCCCATTTGAAAAAGCATTTTCCATGAAAGATGCAACAAAAATTAGTAAGTACTTATAAATTTCTTACTTTAATCTTCAATACAAAATGAGACATTAATCTACAGAATCATAATCTTTTTATCAAATTACTTGCAGATATTCTTGCAATAACAACTAATGTGAAGCCGGTGATCAACTATATTACAAGACACAACAAACCAGACACTAGGAGGGAAATCACGTTATGGATATAAGATATATTCATGTTACTTATTTCCAATATCATAAGAAAAAAAAGATTAACGTTCTTTCTTTTTTCATATGCAGTGGAATGCCAATGCGTGCAACTTTATTTGGAGATTTGGCTACAAATGAAGGATCAATTCTTGAAGCAGAAATCAAATATAAGCTTGTAAATTCTTATTAAAAATAGCTAAATATAAAATTAATCCTATAATTTTCTCATTTATGCAGGGGATACAAGCATATCATCACAAATTATTTCAACATTATGTATCAACCCAAAAATAAAACTAGCTAGCGAATTAAGGGAATGGTAAGCAGAACAAGCATACTTTCATATAACCCAATAATGAAATAGTATTATATTTTAATCTAATATGCAGGTTTCAATTGGAAGAAGCTGCAAAAGCAAAAGGATATCCATCGATGCTTTTTAAAAATGCCAATGAAATTCATATTAGTGATATTATACATACATCACAGAATTCGATACAAGTATAATATTATATACATATTCTTACTACAAATTTAAATCTAACTAAACTTTGTTAATATACAGGCACAATATTGAACATTTAAGACAAAGATAACTACTATTTTAAATAGGCTCAATCCATGGTTCTATGCTTGCAAATACTGTGATAAGAAAGGTTGATAAAGATGTTAGTAAAGAGTGTCTGAATGACAAATGTTGCAGAATCATTGATGAACCAGTACCAATGTTTAGTAATATATCTTTTTTTATGACATGAACATATTAAAATATAATACTAACTGTCTTTAGAAATTAACAATGAAAAATACAGGTACTTAGTTAAGATTCTTGTGGAAAATGACACGGATAATGTAAGAGTAACACTCTTTAATGCAGTAGAAACTCTTATTGGATGCAAAGCAGAAAAATTCATTACAGAAAAGAAAGAGGTAATCTCTAACTCTATTCAAGTAGTAAATTAGAAAATAAACAAATTCATAAGTATTAATAGAACATTTGTTTTCATTGCAACAGAAAAATAATCAGAGTCCATATTTCCAAAAATTTATTTTGAACATCGGAAAAACATTCAAATTCTTGGTGAAGTTAGATGAAAAGACAAAAGATGAACGAGGCGAAGGTAATATAATAGCACAAGAAATTCAACTCCACTCTGATATTACAATCGACGTAGATGATGAAGATGCTACTCTAGAGTTGCCCAGAAAAAAGATAAAGGTGGAGAAAGATTGATCTTGGTTCAATTAGAAATTTTCAAGAACAATCTTTTTTAATCATTTTATATAACAACTTAATTTTTTATTACAATTAGGAATTTTTATAAGGCATTTTAATGCAAAATTATTAGTAGTTTTGTACGCTCATGTGATTGCTTACATCACATAAAATTACTCTTTGATATTTAACTATTTTACTATATTTTATTATTGTCTATGGATATGATCATGCATTTCGTAAGAGGCAATCGATAAAAATCTGCTTTTATTGATCCTGTGAATGGATATATTGTCAGCTAGACGTAAAATACCCTTCCTGATAACTAACGCAGCATGTGATCTAACATTTATGATATAAAGGTGGCCTCTTTAACCAATTGGCAAAGAATTACTGTTCTGATGATTTTGCTTGGGGTTGTCACAAACTTCAATATTCAATGTTTTTAAAAAAAATCCTTGGCTTACTAATTGTTACTTGTTGAGATTGTTGCCATGTTGACTAAGGGACCAAATTTGATCAAGATTTACTTTCATACTTTAATTAAGTTCCTATTAGGTATTGGCGGTGGTGATCAATTTAAAATTCTTATAAGAAAAAGAATTTACAAGTTGGCAGTAAATCAAACAATTATCTTAGCTTTTTGAGTCAACAAATATTTGAATAAACTTAAATTTTTGAAATATTTTCTTCATTACTATAACTACAATTCATAATAACAATTACAATATCCCAGTTACATATATTCATCCAAGTTTAGCTTAAAATCCATTATATTTATTTTTATTAATATTTAAATAAAATACTAATAAATCTTATAATTCAATTATACATATTTGAACTCAAAATAAATCTCACTTATTTAAAGTAATAAAATAAATATAATTTTTTTATATTTAACCACGTGCATTGCACATGCATAAAAACTAGTGATAATAAATATCGTAAGTAAGAAGTAGATCAAAGAAATAATGAACTAAAAGGTAGCGGAAGTAATCCTTTTTTTTATTTGCTTCATATGTTTTGGGAAGTAATAGAAATATCACTTCTTCCACTTCATTCACTTCTTTTGTTTGGATAGCAGTTGAAATATCGTTAATAAGTAACTAATACATGGTATAAATCAGACTGAGAATACCGCCCTTTATTATCTTAACCAATATCATAACACTTTACAAATATTGTAGCATTTTAGATGATTTATAATACTCTACATTGCATTAACACTCTACAATTATGATAATTTATAATATCGTACAATGTATTAACACCAATTTTCGATTTTGAAAAACTAACATTAATGTTTTCAATATATGAGAAATTTTAAAAGCGCATGGGTCCAAAAAGTAGACGATAATAAAAATGGGCTTGTTATAGTGACATGAATTGGGTTCGAAACGTGTTCATTTAATTCCATTCTATACAAAATTTAAATTGTCATGAAAAGATGGTTTGATTATACATTCCCATTAGATCAGATGATTTAATTTTATAATACGTTTGCATAGGTAATATGGGGTTATTGTAAAAAGTCTTGACCAAAATATGGGACCAATAGAGGGGACAAGTGAGGTGTCTTCCTCCTATTGGATAATGAATTGGCCATCATTAATGATGACCAACTCATTATCTAATAGGAGGGAGACACATCACTTGTCCCCCTTATTGGTCCCATATTTTAGGTCCCTGTAGCAAAGCTCTTATTCATTTTATGCAATAGGAGTTATCTGCAAAATTTGTAATAAAAACCACCCTATGAAGAGGCAGCATCAATCCTCATGTGGGCCCCCGTAACGTTTTGCTCTACTCCTGAAGCACTTCCAATTTCGAAGCATCGGAAATTCTTTTTGGAAATGAATGCGTCAAGTAAGCACCACATCGCTAATTAAGGAAGTAGAGGAAGCACTGTTTCTGAAAAAACAAATATTTTTGTTTTCTGATCCGAAGTAGTAAAAATAGTAGTTTTTTTTTTTTACTTCATCTACTTTATAGCTATTTGTACGCAAACAAACAGACCCTAAAACAAACTTGTACACGTCAACACAAAATAAAATCGATGGAAACCACCTGTAAGATAATCGCATCATCAGACAAAATAAACAGCTTGTTCCTGCTTTTATCATAATGGTGTGTTTAGGAGTTTACTAAGGGAAGGGAAGGAAAGGTAAACAACGGGAAGGGAAGGGAAGATAATTGTAATATGTTGTTTGAGAGTTGAGTAAGATGAATGAAGGTGAAAGGAAGTAAATATATGTAAATTTACATAAATGACTTTATACTAATAACACATCAGCCCTTTTATTTGTTTTGATGGGGGTAAGAATGTCATTACACCCCTTTACCCTCCTTTACCCTCCTCTACCGCCCAAATCGGGGGGGAAATAAAACCAAGCAATTTTACCCTCTGTTCCCCTTCCTTCCCCCTCTCTACCCTCCTTAAAAAAACTCTCAAACAAGTTGAAAGCCGCATTTCTCTTCCCCTCCCCTCATCTACTTTATAGCTATTTGCACGCAAACAAACAGACCCTAAAACAAACTTATACACGTCAACACAAAATAAAATTAATGGAAACCACCTGTAAGATAGTCGCATCATCAGACAAAATAAACTTGTTCCTGCTTTTATCATAACGGTTAATGCTATCCTTAGCTAAATACACATAAAAACAGCGCCTCGAGGAATCAGCATAACGCCATGCACGCATTAGTTTGATATCCAATATTTTGGAGGAAAAAACAGGCGCGCACTTCTATTAAAACAATCAATATGCTAGGGAGTTGCAAGATCCAAATGCATGTTGAAATCTATCGATTTACTTTACGAAGAAGATGATTCAGCATGAAGGGCTGCTTGCTTCCATCTTTTGCACTTTTAGGGTGGGCCGTCTCCTCGTCTTTCGCACAGTATGCTCTTGAATTTTGAACCGGTCGCTTTGGTGGTTAGGTGGGTATTTGCAAGGGATTATCTCACGGTTTATATATATTTATCACCTGATAACAGAGAAGATAAAGAGTTAAAACTGAAAATAAAATTCTAAAAGGAAGCCTGGATGTAGCCCCACTTTGAGTTGTTGTGCGCCTTTGCGAAAGCGTGCTCGCACACCGAACGAGTCCGTGAGCACGGAAGAAATTAACAAACCCAACTCGGGTACAATCCAACGAATAATGATAAGCAAATCACAAACACAGATATTTTACGTGGTTCGGCAATTTGCCTACGTCCACAGGAGCTGCACAATTAATTTCTTATTAATCACAAGAAATTATAAATAAGAGAGAAGATCTTAAGCTTGAGATCTCTCAAAACAATAACAGTGTTTTAACTTAAAGCATTGTTCAAACTCTCTCTTAATAACTCAAACTCTCCAATAAATACACCAACTCCTTCTCCTCAATTAATGAGAGCAAGGGACAAAGGGGGAACCAAATGGGAGAGAGAAAAATCGCAGGAAAGGGAAAAATTTCACTGCCTCCTCTATTTTACTTCTCCTCTCTTCTCAGCTCGCTCTTACTGCTCGAGAACAAGGGTTTCACTTTTATAGGGAAACCCTAGGGCAAGTCGCTCCTCCATCTGGAGCCCCGCGCGAGCACCTCGAGCCCCACGCACACGACAGGCCACGCCGCGCGAGTTCCTCAAGCCCCTCGCACACGACAGGCGAGTTCGACGCCTATAGGCGAAACCGACTTCGGCTGTACCTGCTCTCAAAGTCGCCCATCCACAACTCGCCTACAGGCGAGCTCGATCTCGCCTCCTGTCCACAAATCCGCCTGTAGGTGTTCGCCCGTCTGCTCGCCTTCATCTGCAGGTGAGTTTGATCTCGCCTGCTCAAAGTCGCCCGCCAGGTAAGTTCTTCAATTCTCCACCTCGTCCATCATTTGATAAACATCAAATTTTGGACGAACACCAGAAGAACCCCACTAATGCCAAACCAGGCCCAAAACAGCTACACCATTATACTATTGTTCGCGGGAAAAATCGTGTCTTTCTTCATTGATTCCATTGCACACTCTTGTAACAGTTTATCGATTATAAAAATCTGGTCTTTTTATAAGATCCGGTTACAATGAAAAATCAAATAAAAGAAATGAAAAAAGATTACAACTTTTTCTCCTTTTGTGTCGAACAAATCACGAGCTCCTGTTTTGCGGTCGCTTGCTTGCGTGGGTTGTTTGCCTGCGCCGGGGGTTTATCCGTTGACCACCACGGGATCTCGATCCGGTCGGGTCTACGATGTACGACGGGTATTATTTCACCAAGGAAATAATAGCCGGAGGGATTATTTCACCAAGGAAACAATCGCTCGAATCTCGGGATTAAAGACCAAGCTTTGATCCGGAGGAAAACTACGTAGATCTGAGATCCGATCGTCTCGAACTCTTTCCTTATTTGGCGTTGACGATCGCCGGGCACCGGATCTAGAAGTCCAAGTTTTCAAAGTCTTAAAGCTCCAATCTTTTTAAGTTTTGAGATCTGAATTTGGCAGAGCTTCGACTCTAATTTTTCCAACCTCTGAACAAATGAACCTGAAGGCCTATTTATAGGCGCTCTGAACTGTGCCCGCGCACGGAACTGGGCCGGCCACCTATAGGTGGCTCGGCCACCGAGCCACCTATGGGTGGCTCGGACTTGGCCGAGCCACCCATGGGTGGCTCGGCCACCGAGCCACCTAGAGGTGGCTCGGCTTTGGCCGAGTCCCCCAGGTGTTCGTTGATTTGCCTCTTTGTGCCCGTTTTCCGGTTCTGTGGTTGACTTGTTCGGATTCGATCCGATTCCTAATTTGGCAGTAAATCCGATTCTGAGTTCGAGTCCGAAACTGATCTTGATTCGATCGCGATTTGTCCTAGTCCGCTCTTGGTTAGATGACTCGTTGATTCTTCAACCCGTTGGCTTGATTCCGTACGCGAGTGGATTCATTCCATTGTTTACGCGCGGTTCGTCAGCTTCATATCCTCGTTAACCCGCTTCGTCGCGTATCCTCCGGCTTCGGTGTTGCGGACTAACGGTTGTGCCTGGATACGTCGCCCGATGGTCGATTTTGTCGAATTGGCGTCGTCGAGCTGTGTTAAGGGACCTATAGGCAGTTTT
>BQKN01000607.1:333648-351564 GCA_022839385.1 Asparagus kiusianus
TACAGATACCCCCTCCAAAGTATTTCAGCCTCGTTCTTTTATAGAAGGGTCTGGAATACTTTGGATGTGATTTGTCCCATCATTCAATCGGCAACGACAGGATGTTTGGAGTGGCTTCTGTTCTTGATTCCTTCAATTCCTTCAGGCTATTCGGTGCTTTGTCGAATGCTTGAAAAGGTTCCGGTGCTGCATTTATTATCTGACCGTCTGTCGGAATTTTGAACTTGAAGTCGATTCTCGCTTTCCTAACTTTTTAGCTCGAGTTGGTTGCTTCAACATGGAACTGACCATCGATCATCGGCGTTGAGTCTTCCTTTACAACGCGTTGTCCGGCGTTTGAACTTCCTTGTGACGCGTGGTCGGCGTCTAAGCTTCATTGCGACGCGTTGTCCGGTGTCCAGGCTTCATTATAACGCGTTGTTCGGCGTTTGACACAGTTTATACTCGTACGTCTGCTGGAGTATACACAGTTTAAGCTCTTAAGGAATTGGAGCGTGGCAGATATTTGAGTCACGAGACCAATTTGTAAAATTAATACGTCAATGACTCGTATTTATAGAATTTTTGGCAAATTCTCAGCCCTCAACGGATTTGATAAGCCTTTATCGACTACCGTTTGAGTCGGACTAGCATGTGGATTGTTTAAATCCGTTCCGCATGTAACGTTAAGCTAAAAGAGTTAACCCTTTTAGTGCTACGATATTGAATACGTAGACTTCGTCTTTCTCCTGTGAAAAGACTAAACAGCAACGTGTATGAGACGTTGACTTAGGATTTTTGGCAAATCCTCAGCCTTCAACGGATTTGACGTGCTCTTACCGATTACCGTTTGAATCGGGCTTACATGCGGATTGTTTTTAGTCCGTTCCGCATGTGACGTTGTGCTAAAGGAATGAACTCCCTTAGACTTTATGCTATGATGTTGAATACATAGACTTTACCATTTGTTACGGGAATAGGTTACCCGGCGACGCGTGTTAGGTGTAGACTTTAGGATTTTTGGCTAACCCCCAGCCTTCAACGGATTTGATTAGCCTTTACCGACTACCGTTTGAGTCGGGCTAGCATGCGGATTGTCTAAATCCGTTCCGCATGTAACGTTGCGCTAAAGGAATGAACTCCCTTAGACTTTGTGCTACGACTTCGAATACGTAGACTTTGCAATTGTTATGGGAATAGGCTACCCAGCAACGTGTATTAGACGTTGACTTATCCCTACTTAGGCTTCGGGATAAAGGTCCCCAGAATCAGGTTCTGGTATCTTTTTCACAGTTTAAAGACTAAACCGGCGACGCGTGTTAGGCGTCGGCATACCCTTTCTTAGGATTCAGGATGAAATTCCCCATACGTGTAAGGCATGGATTTCGGCGTTATTAATAACAACCTGCCACAATGTTGAATATGTGGGCGGGTGTTCTTTTTAACGGTTAAGAACTAACCGGCGGTGCGTGTTAGGCGCCGACTTATCCTTCCTTAGGTTTCAGGATAAAATACCCCAGAATCGAACTCTGATGTCTTTTTTTTAATCGTAGAAAGACTAACCCGGCAGCGCGTGTTAGGCGCAGACTTATCCCTGCTTAGGATTCGGGATAAACTTCCTAGGATGAATCCTAAATTTCTGGAAAAGGATTGGTGTGGGAAGGAAGAATTTTATATTCTATTCCTCAAACAAAGAAGGAAAGGAAACTCGAGGTGGGATCTCCACCCCCAGAATCCGGAAAGGTGAAACTAAGAGTGGGATCTCCACTCCGAGAATCGAAAAGATTCGGATAACCCTAACTGTCGGAAGGTTTGATTACCGAACTAAAGATGAATTTCTCGTTTATCGAGAATGAATTGTGGTTTTGGTCCTAACTGTAGGAAGGTTTGACCAAGCGGGAGCTTGAGATGATCCTAACTGTAGGAAGGTTTGATCACTCGATTTGAAAGTGGACCTCTCGTTCATTGGAGGAATCTAGAAGGGATTTTGGTTTTGGTCCTAACTGTAGGAAGGTTTGACCAAGTGGGGGGTTTAAAACGATCCTAACTGTAAGAAGGTTTGATCGCTCGATTTGTGGGCCTCTCGTTCATTGAAGGAATCGAGAGGGGATTTTGGTTCTGGTCCTAACTGTAGGAAGGTTTGACCAAGTAGAAAGTGAGAGTGAGAGTACAAATCATTGTAGGAATATTGATTCATATAAATCACTCAAAGGGGGTTCCTGATGTTAAGTTGTAAAGACTTAACAAAAAGGGGCTTTGACAATTCGTCAATTATATTCGGACTCTAACAAATGAAAGTGTTGAGTGCACGAACATAGCGGAAGTTTGAATGGATTAAACAGGAAAGAATTTTGGTGGTCCCGCCGTCAATTAGTTTGATCGGTGGGGGATTCTGTGGTGGAGACTATGAGTCGTCAAACACCAATGAGAGTTTTGTGAGGGAAAATTGATCCAATGAAGTGATCGGATTTCATCTCAGCAAAAGAGTGTTCGGAAATTAAGAGTTTAGTGTTTATCACTTTATTCATCATGACCGGGTTATCCCTAAGAATATTACATTTAACATTCTTCCGGGAACTTCCCATTACATGAATTATCCACCCCCAGTTTTCTTTACAAAACTGGGTGTATCATTGTATCAGCTGCACGATCGGGTTATCCTTAAGAATACCACGCATGGCACTCTCCAGGAACTTCCCGTGGAAGAAAGGAAATAGTTTAGACTCATACACCTATTGGAGTATCAGGGAGCAGTTTAACCTCTTATACCGGTCGGAGGATTGAGAAGCAGTTTATACTCATATACTCTTCGGAGTGTCAGGAAGCAGTTTATACTCTTATACCGGTCGGAGTTGTGCCGTTCTCAACTGGCTTACTCTAGCGTTATGACGCCGGCTTCAACCAAGGTCTGGATACTATTCTTTAAAGTAAAGCAGGCCTTGGTGGGATGAAGGATCCTCCTGTGGTATGCGCAGTACTTCGGATCCGTAGTATTGTCAGCTTCCTCCTGATTCGTGATCGGTGGCAGCTTGATCTTATTATTTTTGAGGAGGGATTCGAAGATGGCTGGAACATCTTCATCCTTGAAGGAGTACTCTTTTTGAGGCCTCTGATCCGAAGTCTTCTGCTGTCTCAGGGATTGATGTTACGACGTTTGATTAGCATCAACAGCCACTGTAGTTGTCTTGCCCTTACCACGGGAGGCGAAGTTCGAATTCGGAGGATTAGTCGTCGATTGACTCCTCTCGGCCTTCTTCCTTTGGAGGAAACGTTCGGCTTGTTCACCGTGCACCTTCAAGTCTTTCCAAGTGTTGGACGGTGCTGTTCCCATTGCTTCCAACACGTCCAATGCGAGGTTGTTGTGGCAAGTCTGGAGAATGAACTCCTCAGTGATTGGGTCCCGACAGTTCATTGCTTTGTTCCAGAACCTCTTGACGAAGGTATCGACCAATTCCCCGTCCTTTTGTTTCTCATCGAGCAACGTTCCGATGGATATCTCGGTGTCGTCGTCGAAGAAGTTAGCGAGGAATTTTGTCTCCATGTCGTCCCAGCTATTCACGCTTCCTGGCTTGAGGCGGCGATACCAATCGAAGGCGGCTCCACGAAGAGTACCAACGAAGGACCGTACCATCAGAGGCTCATTACCAGATATAACACCCAAATGCGATTTGAAATAAATCAAATGCTGAGTTGGGGAACCCTTCCCATCGAACGGCGTGAAGTTAATTAGACTAAACTTCGCCGAATAGGGGATTGATTCCCACTCTCTTGGGTATGGACAAGGAATGCCCGTCTTCTTCACCTCTTGAGCGGAAATCAATGTATTGATTTTGCTCTCGAGGTTTTTGATCTTCGAGTTTCCACTTGTATCTTCGTTGGCATCCTCGTTACCACCCCCTGCATTGATGGGCGGGTTATTGGCATTATGAGTTTCATTTGCACCCGTGTCCTCATTTTCCAGATTGTTCTGGTTACGACGACTTGGTTTGCCTTGTTGGTTCCTCAATGCCTGGATTTGTTGGTCATGCATCTCTCTCATGGTCTGCATGGCCATCTGCATCTCGAGCCTGAAGCTCTCCTGTTGTTTGGCCATGGCTTCCTCGAGCATCTTGGCCACTTGTTCCGTGCTTATCATCAGCCACTCGCGGGGTTCCCCCTCACTGGACACTGTATTATCTGATGCGACCACAGAGCAGGCATCCGACTCTTTATCTTCTGAAGGTAGTCTTGTCCGAACCCTACCATAAGTTCCTCGTGCGATGGCTCCAGACTGCAGACGGGTTAGACGCCGGGATGCTTTCAGAATCGACTCGAGATTATCCCGTGTCGATGTCCTTTTGCTGGTCATGTTAGCGGTGACCCTCGAAAATTCTCCATCTTCAACCGTCGTTCTTCTTCGTCGGAAACGCCTAGGCCTTGGTTTTGGCGTTTCGGTACTGAGCCTTTCGAAAACCGAAACTCTTTCAGGGACTGTATTGTTGCATCTGCATTCAGACAATACTGCCCAAATAAGTTTGGAACAGGGGCATTGAGTTTCTGTTTTTCGAAGACTCCTTTTTCTGGCTTTGCTTGTACCCCCAGCACGATAGTACAGCTCGTCCGTTTGAAAGTCGGAGCAACCTATCGTGTGTTGGCACGATTCCTCAAGTATAACACAATCATCATCAGACGATAACATTTCCTTCTGGGAGCGAACTACCTTCTTCGGGCTTTCAAGAGTCACGCGTCTCGATACACGCCTTTGTGGGCGTGAATTCTCAATAGGCTCCTGAACTTCAATACGCAGCGTAGTGTGTTTGGTTGCCCTGATTTCCTCGTCATGTTGGGGGTTGCGGCGACCCCCAGCATGTTGAATCGTTCGGGGCTTTTTCATTGGGCCCAAACTTTCTTGAACTGGAACTTTGCATCGTCCATCGGGAAGTGGGCCGAGGCGCTCCAAAACTGACTTCTTTCTCCTGGATGATTCTGTGTGACCTTCCGGAGTAGCCATGAGAATTGTCGGCGACTTCGTTTGGTTCGCCGAAGGTTGAACCTGCTTCGAAGGCTGCAAAGGTTGCTCTTTGGCCTGAATCGCCACTTCGGACTTGGGCCTCCAAACTTTGCGGGTTGGTGGCGGCTTGCTTGCCACTTCCTTCTGTAGCTTCCTACGGGCTTCTTGGACTTGAGCCCGTGCCTGCGCTGACATCGCGCAGCGCTTGCGAATGCGCTCTTCCAATGTCGAACGGTTCCGTTTAACGCGGACCCATTCGTTGGTTGGCGGCTTGGAGGAGCTGCCACTCATCATTTGTTGAGGCTGTTTGCCTCTCTTGTTCTTCAGATCCGCGTTGTAGCGGATCCCGTCAACTAACTCTATGGCCTTTGCGAATTGCTTCGCAAGGCGTTGACGTTGCCTTTGGCGGGCTCTCTTCGAGAGAGTCACCACGCCCTCTGCGGCGGCAGGGTTGGCCAGAGCAGATCCGACCTGGTTGGGAATTAGAGGGATCTCACCCGATGCGACTTTGGCATCCAACGGGGCAAGATCTTCGTTGGTATTTTCAACGTCTTCATACCAACGAGTTTTTCTCCTGGAGGAGAACTTCTTGGACTTGTTGGACTTGCGAGGGGAGGTAGATCCGGACGAGGATGACAGATACTCCTCGAACTTTTGTTGGTCGAATTCATACTCGACCTCCTCCTCGACCGGGATCGGGATCCGCGGCTGCGACACAACGATCTCGGCAGCGAGATCGGTGGCTCCCACTGTGGTCGCCAGATTGTTCGCGGGAAAAATCGTGTCTTTCTTCATTGATTCCATTGCACACTCTTGTAATAGTTTATCGATTACAAAGATCCGGTCTTTTTATAAGATCCGGTTACAATGAAAAATCAAATAAAAGAAATGGAAAAAGATTACAACTTTTTCTCCTTTTGTGTCGAACAAATCACGAGCTCCTGTTTTGCGGTCGCTCGCTTGCGTGGGTTGTTTGCCTACGCCGGGGGTTTATCCGTTGACCACCGTGAGATCTAGATCCGGTCAGATCTACGCAGTACGACGGGTATTATTTCACCAAGGAAATAATAGCCGTAGGGATTATTTCACCAAGGAAACAATCGCTCGAATCTCGGGATCAAAGACCAAGCTTTGATCCGGAGGAAAACTACGTAGATCTGAGATCCGATCCTTTCGAACTCTTTCCTTATTTGGCGTTGACGATCGCCGGGCACCGGATCTGGAAATCCAAGTCTTCAAAGTCTTAAAGCTCCAATCTTTTTAAGTTTTGTGATCTGAATTTGGCAGAGCTTCGACTCCAATTTTTCCAACCTCTGAACAAATGAACCTGAAGGCCTATTTATAGGCGCTCTGAACTGTGCCCGCGCACGGAACTGGGCCGGCCACCTATAGGTGGCTCAGCCACCGAGCCACCTATGGGTGGCTCGGCTTTGACCGAGCCACCTATGGGTGGCTCGGCCACCGAGCCACCTAGAGGTGGCTCGACTTTGGCCGAGTCCCCCAGGTGTTCGTTGATTTGCCTCTTTGTGCCCGTTTTCCGGTTCTGTGGTTGAATTGTTCGGATTCGATCCGATTCCTGATTTGGCAGTAAATCCGATTCTGAGTTCGAGTCCGAAACTGATCTTGATTCGATCGCGATTTGTCCTAGTCCGCTCTTGGTTGGATGACTCGTTGATTCTTCAACCCGTTGGCTTGATTCCGTACGCTAGTGGATTCATTCCATTGTTTACGCGCGGTTCGTCAGCTTCGTATCCTCGTTAACCCGCTTCGTCGTGTATCATCCGGCTTTGGTGTTGCGGACTAACGGTTGTGCCTGGATACGTCGCCCGATGGTCGATTTTGTCGAATTGGCATCGTCGAGCTGTGTTAAGGGACCTATAGACAGTTTTATACACCTACAACTATGGCTGCCTACGTACCCTCTGACTGGGATCAAGCTAATCGTAGTTCTGCCAATGGCCGCCAACGGCCTCAACAATCAGAAATGTGCAACAAGTTTCGACAATGATCAAATTTGTTGCTCGAAACCACCTTTGTGAGCATATCCGTCGGATTATCCTTCGTGTGGATCTTCACTATATCTACATCTCCATCTTCAAGAACATCCCGAACGAAGTGATAACGAACGTCAATGTGCTTCGTCCTCGAATGAAAAACCTGATTCTTCACCAAATAGATAGCACTCATGCTATCACAATGAATAGTGACGGACTGCTACGATATACCAAGTTCCTCCAAAAGTCCTCGAAGCTAACTAGCCTCCTTAACAGCCTCCGTAATTGCCATACACTCTGCCTCCGTCGTAGACAAAGCCACCGTAGACTGTAAGGTACATCTCCAACACACCGGCGTACGGGTCAAAGTAAACACATATACCGTTGTAGACCGGCGTTTATCCAAATCCCCGGCATAATCCGAATCTATGTATCTAATACATAGTTGCCCACCTGTAGAGTCCTGCTCATAAACCAAACCAACATTGAGCGTACCTCGAATGTACCTCAAAATCCATCTCACAGCATCCCAATGACCCACTCCTGGATCGTGCATGTATCTTGAGACCATGCTCACCGCCTGTGATAAATCCGGCCTCGTACATACCATCGCGTACATCAAGGTTCCAACTGCGCTCACATATGGAGTCTTCAACATTAACTCTCTATCTTCAACTATCTTTGGTGAAAGATCAGCTGAAAGCTTCAAATGGGCTCCCAAAGGTATACTAACAGGCTTCGTTTCCATGCTAACGTTAAACCGCTGTAGAACCTTCTTCAGATAAGCTATATGAGTCAAACAAATTCTGCCCTTCTCTTTGTCTCTGCTGATCTCTATACCCAAAATACGTTTAGCCTCACCCAAATCCTTCATCTCAAACTCATTTGAAAGTTGTGCCTTCAACTCATCTATAGAAAACCTGGAAATAGAGGCAACCAATATGTCATCGACATAAAGCAACAAATAGATGTACGTACCTCCTTTCAACTTGTAAAAATGCACGCAAGGATCAAACTGGCTCTGAGTGTACGAATGACCAATCATAAAACCATCGAATCGCCTATACCACTGTCGAGGAGACTGCTTCAAACCGTATAGCGATTTCTTTAACCTGCAAACCAGGTTTTCCTTTCCTGCATCTCGGAATCCCAATGGCTGAGTCATATAAATTTCTTCATCAAGATCACCATGAAAAAATGCAGTTTTTACATCCAACCGATCCAACTCCAATCCATACTGCGCCACCAAAGCTAGTAAAATCCGAATCGAAGAGTGCTTCACCATAGGAGAGAAAACCTCATTGTAGTCAATACCTTCTTCCTGTGCATAGCCCTTCACAAACCAACCTAGCTTTGAACCTCACTGGAGTGCCTTTAATGCCCTCCTTCTTCGTGTATACCCACTTGCAACCAATTGCCTTCCGCCTATTTGGAAGTTGAACAAGCTCCAATGTATCGTTCTTATGAAGAGACTCCATCTCCTCCTGCATAGCTACCTGCCACGATTCAGCCTCCGAACACTGCTTGGCCTCTCTGAATGTAGTAGGCACCAACTCATCGATACTCTCTACCGAAAGTGCATACGTAACTACTGTGTTAGTATACCGTGCTGGCGTCCGTATGTCTCTCCTCTGTCTTCGAACCGCAATCGAATCCTGAACCTGAGCCGTCGGTCCCTAATCCTACCCGTATCCTCCTCGTCGTCGCAGTGTTCGCCTGGCGTCACTTCAGTCGGTACTCTAATGGATACTGTACCATCTGGACAATGTGGAGCTGTATCGATCTCCACCACCTACGATATCTCCTCCGTCGGGTTGCTCTCCACCTGGTGAGAGCTGGGAAGCTTCAAGATAGAAGCCTAATCGAATGTGACGTCCCTACTCAACACATTCTTCTTATCAACTGGATCCCATAGCTTGCATACCTTGACACCATGCTTGAATCCTACAAATATGGCCTTCCTAGCTCGAGGTTCCAATTTATCTGTTCTCACATGATAAAATGCAGGGTACCCAAATATCTTGAGCTGGTCGTAGTCGTGTGCTGCCTTTCCCGACCACATCTCCATAGGGGTTTTCCCCTCAATCGTAGATGAAGGCAGCCTGTTAATAAGTTGGCTCGCATATGATAGTGCCTAAGCCCAAAAGATCTTCTCCAAACCACTTTGTGACAATAAGCATCGAACTTTCTCCAGTAAAGACCGATTCAGCCTCTCTGCCACCCCCATTTTGTTGCGGTGTATGACTAACTGTGAAGTGCCTCTCTATGCCCTCGTCTCGACATAGCTGCTGAAAGGGGTCAGAAGTATACTCACCACCATTGTCGGATCGCAACGTCTTGATCTTTCTCCCAGTCTGCAGTTCCAATCTCTTCTTCCACTCCACAAACAAATCTAGGACTTCGCTCTTCTTCGTCATGGTGTACACCCAACAACGCCTAGAATAGTCATCTACAAAAGTGACGAACCAATGTCTACCACCAAGTGATGCAGTCTTGGTGGGACCCCAAACGTCTGTGTGCACGTAGTCCAGGATGCCCCTCGTCCTATGAATGGCAGTCTCAAACTTCACCTTCGTCTTCTTACCAAGAACACAGTACTCACAGAACTCAATCTTCCCACTCTTGGCTCCCTTCAATAACCTCTACTTGCATAAAGCCTGTAGTGACTTTTCACCTATGTGCCCCAACCTATAGTGCTAAAGTCTACTCATGTCTGCTTCTGAAATAGCTGAAGCTACCTGGCTAATCTCGATGCTCCCATTCAAATAATACAAGTTTCGATTACGGACTCCATTCATCACCACCAACGATCCCTTAGTAACCTTTGCTACAGCGTCCTCAAAGGTCACATTGAATACCTTGGCCTCCAAAGCTCCAATCAAGATAAGATTCTTCTTTATTTGAGGAACGAATCTCACCTCTTTCAACTCACAAACTACTCCATCGTGCATCCGAATCCGCACGCTACCTATCCCACAAATGCCACAGGATTGATCATTTCCCATGACTACAACACCCCCATCGACTCTCTCAAATGATGCAAACCAATCTCGTCTAGGGGTCACATGATAGGTAGTGCCAGAATCTAGCATCCAATCTGATGCATCCAAATGATTCACCTCTGGAGTAATCAAAACAGAAAAGCTCGAATCATCAGAATCATTGCCGCTAGCAACATTCACCTCAGTGGCCTTCTGGCCCTTCTTTTTGCCATTCTCCTTCTCCTTGAGCTTCGGGCAATCTCTCTTCCAATGTCCTTATTCCTTACAAAACGCACACTTGTTCTTTGCTAACTGGTGATGGCCTCTAGACTTTGACCTGCCTCTATTGCCACCGCTTGGATATGGGCTTCTCCCTCTCGTCGACAAGGCTTCTCCTGAAATACTAGCGCGGGAAGTCTCCTTGTCCTTCCTCCTCAAATCATAATTCGTTAAAGCGTTAGTAACTTCACTATAGCTGATAGAAGGTCTCCCATTCAACAGAGTGAGCACGAAGGTATCATACTCCTCATCCAGTAAGGAGCCCAACAAAATAATCGCCTTGTACTCATCCGATATCTTCTCATCAACATTCGTCAAGTCCGATAACAACTGGTGTAGTTGTTCACATGAGCCGCTAATGAGGTGCCTCGGGACATCTGAAATCTGAATAATCTCCGCAGGAAGTGTAAATGGTTCTCAGTACTCTTTGTCAGATACTTATTGTTGAGAATCTCCCACATGTTCATTGCAGACGTCACCCCAATCACATCATACTTCAGTTTCTGTTTCAAATAGGACCTGATCACCTCACAAGCGTTCCTATTCATCTTTTCCCATACCGACTCTTCATATTTAGGTGGTCTCTCTTGGACCATGATGGTCTCCTCCAAGTTCTGAGCATTGAGCGCGTCTTGTACGTCGCTCATCTACAAACCAAAGTTAATTTTGCCGTCATATTTTACAACACTAATCTTAGTGTTCTGAAAAACCAACTTGAACTGTACCCGACACAGTCTTACTGCTTTCTTCAATTATTTCTACCATACTCACAAACTCCAAATTGCAAAGAAATATTCAAACTTTGATAGAATTAAGAAGATACCTAACTGAATCCTAAATTGTATTCCAAATTGATCTCCTAACCACACAAGGAAAGCAAGATCACAACGACACTCCTCAAAGCTATCTCCACCGAAACTTAGAACTCTAAGAACCAAGCTTCCAAACTGAATCTTCCTCCACCTAATGCCAAAGCCCTAGATCTCAAACCCGGAGCTCTGATACCAATTGTTACGCGCCTTTGCGAAAGCGTGCTCGCACACCGAACGAGTTCGTGAGCACGGGAGAAATTAACAAACCCAACTCGGATACAATCCAACGAAATAATGACAAGCAAATCACAAACACATATATTTTACGTGGTTCGGCAATTTGGTTACGTCCACGGGAGTGGCACAATTAATTTCTTATTAATCACAAAAAATTACAAATAAGAGAGAAGATCTCAAGCTTGAGATCTCTCAAAACAATAACAGTGTTTTAACTTAAAACACGGTTCAAACTCTCTCTTAATAACTCAAACTCCCCAATAAATGCACCAACCCCTTCTCCTCAATTAATAAGAGCAAGGGACAAAGGGGGAACCAAATGGGGGAGAGAGAAAAATCGCAAGAAAGGGAAAATTTTCACTGCCTCCTCTATTTTTCTTCTTCGCTCTTCTCAGCTCGCTCTTACTGCTCGAGAACAAGGGTTTCCCTTTTATAGGGAAACCCTAGGGCAAGCCGCTCCTCCAGCTAGAGCCCCGCGTGAGCACCTCGAGCCCCGTGCACAGGACAAGCCACGCCGCGCGAGTTCCTCGAGCCCCGCGCACACGACATGTGAGTTCGACGCCTACAGGTGAAACCGACTTTGCCTGTACCTGCTCTCAAAGTCGCCCGTCCACAACTCGCCTACAGGCGAGCTCGATCTCACCTCCTGTCCACAAATCCGCCTGTAGGTGCTCGCCCGTCTGCTCGCCTTCATCTGCAGGCGAGTTTGATCTCGCCTGCTCGAATTCGCCCGCCAGGTAAGTTCTTCATGAGTCATATCTTGGAAGTGATAATCTTGGTTACTGCTTGCTCCCCCATCTTTGATTTCAGCATCAAGCTAATCCAAATTTTAAAAATTAGTAGGAAAAAAACCTCAAAAATTTCCTTCAAAATAAACAAAGAGTTAATTAACTAACTAATCGATCTCATGGACTCCTTTGCCAATAGGTATTCCACTGCTAGAGAAAGAGTTTGGAATTTGGAATAAGATTATCTGTGGTTTTATAGTGCATCTATAGAGAAAGAGTTTTGAATTTCAATGGCTTTGAGTGAGGATTAATGTGTTAAGAGGGGTTGCAACAGTACAATTATGAATTCTATTCATGAATAGGAGTGGTTATCCATAGTATATTTAATTGGAGGTTATGAACATGGTTAAGAACTTGAATAGCTTTTTAATAGGTATGTTTTGTTTTACATATACTGTATTAATTACTCTTTTCTTTAGTAGTTTATATAGCATAGCATAGTTTTAATAATAATAATACTCTTTTTAAGTAGGTTTCCGTTAGCAGTATAGTATTAACATAGATAATATTGTATACTATATTTTAGTGTACATACTATTATTTTATATTATAGTATACTATATAATATATTAATATAGGTATAAAGTTTATTAATTATTAATAATATATATATTAGTATAAAATAGATATATCTAACCATACCAATTGTCACACTCTTTTGATTAACAAATAATTGGTTTGATTTAATAAGATTGCGGGTTATGAGAAGAATTTAATTGGGTATAGTTTACGCATGTATGCATGTATATATGTATGTGATTATGTGTACATGTATGTGTTTTGAAGGCCATTTTTGAAAGAAATATTTTAACACAACAACACACTTTTATAATAATGGTAGTAATAATAATAGGCAAAATGACCAGATTGGTATATTTTTTTGAGGTTTGGTGACATGTGTTCTTTTAGTTTTGTCAATTTGGTATATATTTTCAACTACGGTGCTATATAAGCCTTAAATTTAGCCGGAGTTACTGTTCCGACCAGGGCTGATGTGATTTTTTGCAAAAAAAACCCTCATCAAATACAATTTTCTGCTCCTAACCCCCCTCTCCCTCCTCCTCCTCATCCTATTCAACCTCCCCCTCTTCCTCCTCCTCCTCATCCTCTTCCTCCTCATCATCCTCTTCAACCTCCCCCTCATCCTCCTCCTCCTCATCCTCTTCCTCCTCCTCATCCTCTTCAACCTCCCTCATCAAATACATTTCATCGTATATAGATTCAGGTGGCTCAGGGTGGGGTGCTCCTACAATATGCCAGGAACTACTATGAGGTCATCGTCCTCATCTCCACTCGCTGTTCCTTCCTCATTAGGGCTATTCACCGGCTGGGGTACAACGGGGTCTTTCGGTTCTTCGTCGCCCGTCAACTGGAGCACTCGCGGGACGATACCTCAGTGTGACTGCACCAGCATAGATTGGAGCTTGGACTCGACTGCCACTGCCGTCATCATCTATAAATGGTGAGCGGTTGTACGATAACTCATGGCAATCTTCATACACTCCGTCGTCGAAATCTTCGAGGCTGGTTTTCAACGATGGAGGCCTGATGGTTGAGCGTCCTGCTGCACCCTCTGCAGGATCCCCAGAGTGGACCTCCCCATTTTGTGGGAAGGACCTCTTTAGGGTTCCGAGGCAGTTTGTTACATCTCCATCCCCATAGTGGAAAAAATTAAGGGGGTCATTTGGAAAATGTTCATAAAAGAAAATGAACTCTATGGTTGAAAGTTGTTTGTTGTTTGCTTCTGAAATCTTTGTGATGTCTAATTTTATAATATCTCAAGTGGTCTTGTTGGGGTTAGTTGTGTTTGGGATGCAGGCTGTAATGGTGTCCTTTGCCATTATTCCTGATGCATTGTTGAAATTGGTTTCTGAATCTCTCCTGAATGCAGGAATGGCTCTTGAATTCTGCTGACTGAAGATTAAAAATGTCAGGTTGCTGAAGCTTGAATAATTATGTCTTCTACTTATTTACTTTGTTTTAATGGGTTATTCGTGAAACATTGTGATAGTACATAGGGGCTTATGTACTATCCAACAAAGACAAGAATTAAAAGGAAATGGTAGATAACAAAGACAAGAATTAAAAGGAAAGACGGTGATGACATCGGAAATGAAGTTCTTTCTTGTATGGACAAATTACCAAAATATACGTAATCTTCTTTTGGGTTTTACTCTTTCTCGGAAGAGGAGGAGGGGGAGGTTGAAGAGGAGGAGGAGGAGGAGGGAGAGGGGGGTTATGAGCAGGAAATTGTATTTGATGAGGGATTTTTTTTTGTAAAAAGTCACATCAGCCCTGGCCGGAATAGTAAGTCCGACCAAATTTAAGGCCTATATGACGCCGGAGTTGAAAATATATACTAATCTGACAAAACTAAAAGAAAATATACCAACATGTCACCAAGCCTTGAAAAAATATACCAATCTGGCCATTTTGCCAATAATAATAAGAGATTTTTCTCTTTTAACCCAAAGTTTTACCCCTACTTATTTAAAAAGTCATCCACTTTTCCAAACATCAATACACTCAATGCATCTCATCCCACTTATTTTTAAACCCAATTTGTATAATACACTCATTCGTTATACTGTATTTACCAATAAATCAAAAATTCCTAAACTACATTCATCCCCAAATACAACCAGTCTCTCCCTCTCCCTCCTTCATTTCACTTTACCAAGTAGAGGGACCCGTAGAGCCCTAAGAGCGATTCTCAAACCTCAAAACCCCCAAATCGATCTCAAAATCCTTAAAAATAATTGTCTTTAATCTCTCTAGTTATGCATAAATGCATCTTGTCACTCTTATTTTGGCACTACACACCTCTCTCGCTCTTATTTTGGTGCATGCCAATGCCAATAGTTTAACTTTTCGGCGAAGGAGAAAAGACCACTATCGTAGAGAACTTTTAGATAAATTTGACGGTTAATAATTAATTTTTCTGATTTATAAAGGAAGTGAGCCCGCGGCTTTGGAGATTCATAATAGTTATTTTATATTTTTTGAATTTCTTGTCGATAGGTTGTCAAAGATGTATATAGAAGTAAATCGAGGGGTTATTCCCAATCAAAGACTAAGGCTACTAAGTAAAATTTATTAATTTCTCTAAAATTATTGCCATCTCATGAATTAATTTCTTTGAATGTTTAGTTTTCTTGTGAAAGACTGGCCTGCTGTATTGAATTGGAAGACTCGTTATCATATGTGTCCTGTGTTTTTAAGTAATCAAGTTGTCATTGCCGTTGACGTATACCATTACATACAATAGTTTTGATTTGTTAATATTAGAATGATTTTCTTGTATTTTCAGAACAGAACATATTATTTATAAAATTAGGTAGTTCTCATATTAAATAAAGATTGACATGTTAATATTATTTAATTATCTATTATCGACTATAAATATTCAATTACTTGCATATATCACATTGGAGGAGTTCCAAATCCTAAATATGAATAAGGGACTGTGTCGAGAAAATGAGTCTGATAAAATACAAATCCAAATAAAATCCTATTATTGACTACCACTATTCAACGGTCAATATTTTTGCAAATATTGATTTATATTGATTTGAGCAGCTGGACATAGGCGATAAATCACTTTTTATTTTTAGAATTTCAATTTATGAACTTAATTAATACCTTCTCTACTTTGAAACATATCATTTTTTATATAATTTGATTATTTATTATGTTTTTGCAAATTATATAGTTTAAGCAATATAAAATATGGACATGCTATCCATATTATGATGCTTGTGGAGTATCAAAGAATGTGTCCTTGTGTAAGTAAAATCAGTTCATTAAAATGTATTAGTGTAGTTTTTATTAAAATATTATTATTTTATCATATAATCATTGATTGTGCCATTTGTTTGTACAGGTAGGCTCGGCCTGAGGTAAGCCCACAAAGCCCTAAGTAGGGCTGTCCAAAAAGCCCGTCGGCCCAGGTTTGGCCCGGACCCGAGTCAGGGCCCGGGCCCGGGCTTTCTCGACAGCGACCGGCCCAAGCCCAACCCGGTATAGTGTCGGGCGGCTCGGACCCGGAGCCCGGCCTAGTCGCAATGGTCACCCTGGGTGACCGTTACGGGCAAAGTCCGGGCCGAACTGGTTTGGCCCGGCCCTACCCGGCCTAGCGCTAACGGTCACCAGAGGTGACCGTTTGGCGAAAACGGTCACGGAAGTGATCGTTATGGCCGGTCCGGTCCGGGTCATATTAGCCATTTTAACTGTTTTGCCTCTAAAATGATAAAAAACGGCTATTTTGTAAGGGTTTTTTGGTCATTTGACTAGGATGCTGCCTCTATAAATAGATGGGAGTTTTCACTTCTTCTCTTCACACCAAAACTCATCTACTTCTCTCTAATACTCTCTTATACTCTCTAATAATCTCTTATACTTTCTAATCCTTCTATCAAATGACTTCCGAATCTGATTATGAAGAGCAAAATCTATCTCCTACTGATCTTGAAATGAGTCATCCTACAATATCTACTTCTACTGATCCTACCGGTGTTAATCTCGAATCCGGTGGCAACGAATCTGCACCAAGAACTCCTAAAAGGCTGAGATCTGATGTGTGGAATTTTATTGAGAATATAGACATCACCAATGATGAACACAGTAGGATCCTCACCCAGAAGGCTAAATGTACGTTGTGCGGACAGACTTTCCAAGCTCATCATAAGAGCGGCACCAACCACCTCAAATACCATATAAAAAAAAACACAACAAAGACCAGAATCCTCAAGGTGATATCCGACAATCTATGATTTCCTAATCCTCATCTTCTGGTAGTCTCGGTAGTTGGAATTATAACGCTGCCCAACCCAGAAAATGCGTAATCAGGTTTATCATTCTTAAAAACTTTCCTTTTAAATTAGTAGAAGATAATGAATTTGAAGATATGTTTAGAGATGGTGTTTATCCCGTACTTACAAAATTTTCTCGTCAACCATGTCAACGTGATATTTTAAAACATTATCAGGAGAAACAATGAACAATAATTTCTCATTTTAAAAATTTAAACGGTAAATTTTCTTTAACTTTTAATATTTGGACATCTAGAGCACAAACTGGTTATTTATGTATCACAACACACTGGATTGATAAAAATTGGTAAATATTTAACAGAGCTATTTTCTTTATTGTATTTGAAAAGTCACATACTGGTATTAATATTGCAAATTTAATAATTGAAGAACTTATGAAACTAGAAATTGATCAAATAATATTTTTTCTTTCACTAGATAATGCAAGTAATAACAATGTACCTGTTGAATTTATCAAAACAACTCTGTCATTGCCATGTCAAGGTGATCTTTTTCATATTAGATGTATCTGTGATATTTTAAATTTAATTGTTCAAAATGCATTTACTAAAATTAAACTAATGATAGAAAAGGTTAGAACAGTTACTTATATTGAACAAAGAATTAAAAGATGAAAACAATTTTGTAGAAGAAAAAATTATAAGCTCAGACTAATTCCAAAAGATGTTGACCATAGGTGTAATTTCACCTATGCAATGTTAAGTGTGACAATAGAATATAAAGAAATTATAAATAATTTTATAAATTATTATGCTTCTAGTTCTAGCTCTCGTAGCACTTATGGAATAACTAAAAATGAATAGACAATTACATGTAATTTAAATGAGATGTTATAAGTTTTTTTATGATACTATAATGTTATTATCTGGTTGTTCTTATCCACCTATTACTTTAGCTGCTTTACAAATTTTAAATATTCAAAAAAAATTAACAAATATCGTATGAATGATACTTTTGGAGCTATAATTTTTCAAATAAAGAGCAAATTTAATAAGTATTTTAGGTCTATTCCTCATATTTTTGG
>BQKN01000608.1:0-52152 GCA_022839385.1 Asparagus kiusianus
GTTTGTAATAAGCTTTCTTATAAATACAAACAAAATCCCCCATTTTCGGGAAAATCAGAAATTTACACCCACATTAGCATAGTCAACCGCGTCTGAGAACATCTTTGGCCAGTAATAGCCAATTCGACGGAGGCGATCTCCTAATTTAGCTCCGGGCTGATGAGCTCCGCACATTCCGTCGTGAGCTTCCTTGAGGGCCTCTTTTGCTTCCTTTTGAGAAAGACATCGAAGCAAAATGCCGTCATGGGATTTATGATACAGAATCTGAGAGACTGCATCGTAATAGAATCGGAGGGCCTTTCGTTTGATGGCGGCCGCTTCCTTAGGATCGTCGGGCAGAATTCCGTACAGGACGTAGTCAATATATGGAAATCGCCAATCTCTAGATTCAAACTCTATAGAGGTTGTACAGACCCCTTCCGTCATTGTCTTGTCTGAGTTTCCCTCCGTAGGAATCTTAGAGCAGTATAGTTCACGCCCTGCGACGGGGATCGTCGTTTCGGTACCTGGCGGTAATGCTAGCGAAGTTGCTAATGAAGCCAAAGCATCTGCGTAAGCATTCTGGGCTTGTGGAATATATTCAATAAAGAATCCTTCGAACTTTTTAGCTTGCTTCAGCACTGCGAAGTAGTACGGGATTAGGTCCTCATGACGTACTTCATATTCCCCTCGGACTTGATTTATAATGAGCTGAGATTCACCATAAGCCTCAAGATGCCGAATATTAAGTTCTTCGGCAAGTTGCATCCCTAGTAGCAGAGCATTATACTCAGCTACATTGTTGGTGCAAGGTTCGATTAAGGAAAATCCTCTTGGGATTATGTGACCGTTTGGAGAGACGAACACCACTCCTACTCCCGCGGTAATTGCTCCATGAGGGTTTGCTCTGGATGCACCGTCGAAGAATAGTTTACATACTGGTGTAGATTCTCGAGTGATATAAGCTTCGGCGACTTCATCAGGCAATTCTTCATACAATTTAGATGTACCTGGCACTGGATGATCGGCTAAGAAGTCCGCCAATGCTTGACCCTTGACTGCCTTTTGAGGCATGAATTGCATGTCGTATTGCGACAAGAGGATGGCCCATTTTGCAAGTCAGCAGTTCAGAGATGATGGCTTCGTCATCAGGACTCTCAAGGGATTTACCTTAGAGATGACATGAATTGTTTGTCCAACTAGGTAATGTCGCATCTTTTAAACTGTGAATACCAAAGCGAGACATTCTTTTTCGATCGGATTGTACCGGTGTTCGGCTCCCATCATGGTTCTGCTTAAGTAATAGATGGCTTGCTCTTGCCCTTGATCATCGTTTTGGGCCAATAACGCTCCTAGAGAATGATCCATAGCCCTCACATATAACAAGAATGGTTTTCCTGATATAGGGGCCACGAGAACAGGCGGCTAGGTGAGATATTTATTGATCTCTTCAAAAGCTTTCTGGTATTCTTCATCCCAGACAAAGGATACGCCTTTCTTCATAAGCTTCGAGAAAGGTTGGCAGTGCCCCGAGAGATTAGATATGAATCTTCGGATGTATGCTAATCTGCCTTGCAGGCCTCTAAGCTCTTTGAGATTCTTCGGCGGCGGCATGTCTTGGATGGCGCGCACCTTCTCTGGATCCAGAGAAATTCCCTTGGACGTGACAATAAATCCCAGGAATTTTCCACTTGATACTCCGAGAAATGATTTTGTCGGGTTCATCTTCAACTGATGTGTTCGCATGATTTCGAACATAGTCTTCAAGTCTGCAAGATGATCATCCTTACATTGACTTTTCACTGCTATGTCATCCACGTAGCACTCGATCTTCTTGCGCAGATGTTCGTGAAAGATGACGTTCATTTCTCATTGATAAGTTGCACCTGCATTTTTCAGGCCAAAGGGCATCACTGTGTAGTAATACACCCCCAGTGGTGTTCTGAATGCGGTATGCTTTTCGTCTTCAGGATACATCTTGATTTGATTGTACCCGAAGAATCCATCCATAAAAGACATTCTTTCATATCCGCAGGTGTTATCGATCATAACATCCGTGATAGGAAGCAGGAATTCGTCTTTCGGACAAGCTGCGTTAAGGTCGCGGAAGTCGATGCATATACGGACCTTACCGTTTTTCTTGGGAACTGGAATGATGTTGGCAACCCAGTCTGGATGTTGTTCTTCCCTGACAAAACCCGGGTCTATAAGCTTTTTCACTTCAGACTCGATCGCTTCCATGATCTCTGGACGAAACTGGCGTTGCTGTTGTTTAACTGGTTTGGCATCCGGATCGATGTTGAGACGATGCATGGCCACTTTTGGGTCAAGACCAGGCATGTCTTCATAATTCCAAGCAAAGACATCTATATATTCTCGGATGAGAGATATAAGGTCCTCTTTTCGGATGATGATAAGTCTTCGGCTATGAAAATGGGCTTAGGGTCATGTTCATCTCCCATGTTAACCTGGACCACTTTATCTTCAGTGGGTGGTTCGCGTTGTTCAAATCGCATATCCCATAAGATATTGAGGCGTTTGATCCAGGGATCATTGGTTGATTCGATTAGCCCTTCATCACCTCCTACATCTTCATCTGGGTGACTAGTCGAAACCATATTCACAGTCAGATTTTTAAAGAAAGGTCCGACACTAACATCGGACTCGTATGAAGATGTTCCGGATGAGTGGTTCTGTCGCAGATAATTACTCATTTCATTCTCTGAGACAGCGGGAGGTGTGACAAATCCTAAGCCTCTTCTGGTTTTTTGATAATAATCTGGGGGTTTCCCTTCAGGGGTTAGGGACATTCGAACTGGTGTTCGCCTTCCCTTCCCGAAGTTTAGACCCTGTTTTTCATCAAAGTCATACCCCATTTGTTTCATTAGCCGGAGGGAGTTGGGTTCGTGATAATGGAATTGAGGAACTCCATCATCTTCCTTCGAACTTCCTCGTCTGAGTTGTTCAGGTTTGACCTTACCAAAACAGATCGACTTCTGCCCTTTCCTTTTGGATGAGACTTTGAAGAAAGCCTTCTGTGCGTCTTCTATTTCTTCATCTGAAACGAAGGATGCCTCAATTGGCAATGTGAGTGATGCCTCTGTGCACAGTACGTGCCATGGGTTGGTACCTGCATTAGCATTATTCTCTATTTGTTTATTTTTAGAGGAAACATCAGACAAGTACGCCAAAATAAAATCTTCATTAATGCACCACTCGCCCTCGCTCGGTACATTCTTATTACTCTCATCCTGACCCATTACATCAAAGTTTAACTCCCATGGACAATCTTCTTCAGGATCTGGTTCGATATCAGCTTCATTGCCGCTATGCCCATCTTCTTTCTCCTGGGATTCGAGGTAAAAGACGGAGTCGGTATGAAAGTTTTCAACTCCTCTGAAAGGATATTTCTCCGCAATCAGGGTTCGAACCTCTCCTTCATCATTGGCATATTTCATGACCTGATGTAGAGTAGATGGGACAATGCGGTTTGCATGTATCCATGGTCGTCCTAACAAAAGATTGTAGGACGTGTCCGCATCTATTATGTAACAGGTCACCTCGGACTTAAGGTCTCCAATTTGACACCTGAGTTTGATCTTCCCCAGGGGCCGAGTGCTGTTTGTGTTGAACCCAAAGATGGTTGTCTGGGTGGTGTTCAGCCGATGTATAGGGATTCCTAAGACCTGCATGACCCTGTAAGGCATGATGCTGAGCGCTGAGCCCGGGTCAACTTGTACACGGCTAATTTCCGATGACCCAATGTACCCCGTGTAGTACAGAGGTCTGTCGTGTTTGTGTTTAACCTGCATATCTTCCTGGGTAAAGGATATGTAAGGTAGGCTTCTTGCCGCTTGCAGACATTGCAGACAAGGTTGATCTTCAGAAGCTTCGGGAATTAGAGCAACTTGCGTAATGAAGCTCTCCGTATTCTTTAATGCTTCGATTAGGGCTTCCTTAGTAGTTTTGGACAACCTCAGGAGCTCATATAGGGTGATTCTGGCCGGGATGTTGGCTAACTGTGCCATAACATTGAACTGGAAGGGAGCACTTGACTCTCCGAGTTCCTAGTGAAGATTTTTGTTGAACCAGACCTCTTTTTGCTTTCCCTTATCAGCAGGTTTTTTCGGTACAGAACCCCCAGCGTCTTGGGGCTGTTCTTCAGCTTCTTGAGGATTCTGGTTGTAGTCTCTCAAGTAAGCCTTTCCTGACCGAGTGCCAGGGTTGTCTCCTGGGTACGCTGCCAGGACAATCCTCTCTTCTTCTGAATCAGTGAGAGGTTTGAGGTGATCATCATTTTCAGTAACGGAGGGGCTAATCATGTTAGAAGACTTAGCCTTGCCTCCTTTCTTTTTGGACTAGGTGTTCGTCCACTGTTGGTCTCCTACTAGATCAGGGTGGACCCACATGATTTCTCCCTTTGGGGTAGTGAGGGGTACCAACCCCCTATCTTTCTGACTATGCAAGTCAGCATTCTTCAAGTGCATTTCTCCCTTATGAATGGGAACGACGCCATTTGCAGTGGTCACCGGTGGGAAGTCGCCGAATTGGACCGCTATCAAGTTGGTAGACACGGTCTTCTGCTCGGGCTTCAGAGTGAGCACGTTTGCATTTACCAGATTTTGTAGAATGTCTTTGAAGACGTAATATTTTCTAGTAGGGTGACCCAGGAACCTGTGATAGCGGCAATAGTTAGGATCGTCAACTTTTCCTGCCTCATCCGATTTCCTGATTTCGGGAAGCTGCAGTTTGTTATTATTCTGAAGTAGTTGGAACAAGGTGTCCACATGTTCTTCTTTGAATGAATACTGTTTTGGCGCTCTCTGTTGATTTGGCACCTTGCCTTGCTTAGTAGGCGGTGGTACTCGCGTGTAGTCAGCTGCTAAAGTTTCTTTTCCCTTAGACCGCTGGGCGTTGTGTTGATTGCGTTGTTGCTGCGGCTTGGGTTGTGGCTCTTCTTCATCTTTAACTCGCGCCACTATCTCTTCATCTTGTTCTCCTTGTGAAACTAGTTGTCTTCAGGAGCGACACTCCGCTACCCCCATCTGAGCAAGGAGCTGGGTCTGCAAATTGTGCCTGCAAGTTTTAACTAAAGTTGACTGGGTCATACCTGACGGGCACCGCAGTGCCATGCTGCGGAATCTCTCAACATAGGTCTTGATGGACTCTCCTTTCTTTTGCTTAGTGGCAAGAAGAGTCGGGACTGAGACCTTTGTGTCGTCCTCGAAGAACCTGGCCAAGAATAGCCTTTCCAGGTCTACCCATTTCTGGATAGACCCGGCAGACAATTTCATGAACCATTCAAAGGCAACTCCTTTAAGAGTGCCGATGAACAAGCGGGTCAGGATAGCGTCATTTGCTACCACATCTCCAGTCTGAGATTTGAAGTAGTAAATGTGCTGATTCGGCGATCATGTGCCATCGAACGGTTGCAAAGTAGGGGTCTTAAATTTCGGTGGGTAGGGAGCTGTATCCCACTCGGCTGGATAAGGTCGCACAACCCCCTCTTCGCGGAGCTCGCTTCTATTGGCAATTGCATTGAGGCGAACCTCCAATTCGTCCACTTTAGTAGACTGGGAATACGGTTCTCTTTCCGTCTCCTTCTCGTTTTTAGAGGAGGATTCCAGGTTGTGAGTTTCACAATCTAAATGTTCAGTCGCTTTTTGCTTTCCCTTCGATGTGGTTTTTCAGGAAGATTCAGGTCTTTGGCCTTTTTCAGCAAGAAGCTGGGCCAACATATCCTTTACTTGGAGAAGTGTCTCCTGTTGCGCTTGGAGCATGACGTGATGTTCGTCGACTCTCTTAGCTAAGTCTTCATGGTTCCCTGTTGTGTAAGCAGAGACTTCACGAGCCACAACAGAGCTGGAAGATTGAGATTCGGCTATTGCCGAGTGTTCGTCGTCAGAAGCGATCCCCTTAGCTAATCTTTGGTAGTTAACCGCGCGAATGGCTCCTGTACGAGTTCGGGTGTGCCGATATACCCCTTCAAACTCTTCGCACCTTTCCCGAACAGTCGGGGAATGACTCCTTTGTGATTCTTCAGAATTGGGATTGGGATCCTTCTCTCTACCTATCACATTTATAGTGACTTCGGGGTATTCGGTCTCGATCGTCTTCTTTCTGTATCGGCGTTGTAGTTTGGCAGGCATGACAACGTTTGTCAACCTGTCGAATACAGACTGCCGAGGTGCAGAAGTGCAACAATGGCACTCTGAAAGGACTGTCGAGATAAGCCTCTCACATTGGCATGAGTGAGTTGCTTGTACTGTTGGTTTTCCTCTTGACAATAATTCCCGCAGATCAGGAACTTGGGAGGAAACTTTCCCCGGGTGTGGAGGCGGAGATGGAACCCCCTGCCCTTGGGTGTGTGAAATTGGTTCTTGTCGAACGTAGATTTTAAAAGCACGCTGATCTTTCTGAACCTGGCGGACCTCTTGATGATCGCGTTCTTGAAGGATAACGCGAGGGTCACGTTTGGATTTGTAAACATTAGGCCGGGGCCAACATTTAAATGATGAAACAGACCCGCGAGGGTCATGTTTTAGTTGAACGCGCCCCTGAGGGTCGCGTTTATTTGGTGAAGCAGACTCTTGAGAGTCTTGTTCTGTTTGAACGTGCCCCTGAGGGTCGTGTTTATCTTTGGCAGTTTCCTTCCGAGGGCTGCGTTTTGAAGGAACAACGCGCCACTCAGGGTCGCGTTTCAGCTGTATCAGCCGAGGCTCGTAGTTGGGCTCATTGCCGTGAAGCGAGCGTTCTGCTTTAGGAACGCTAGGCTCAGGTAAAATTTTAGAAACGCGATCTTCGCGTTGGGCCAACATTCGGCTTTCACGTAAGTGTGCTCGTCGTATGGATCTTCTCCGTCTGCGAGCGGCGTTCTTCTTGGCTTGTTTCAAAGCCTTGGCAGTAGCGTCATTGACGTTTATGGAGCTCATCTCCTCTATAGGCCGTTTGTGGCCTGAAGCACATCGTGCTGACGCAGATGTGGGATCTTCAACCAGCAGAGCCAGTTTGAGTTCCTAGCCGAAGGAGAGGGCTTTCTTCGGAGTTTCCACAACAGAGTTGATCTCTTTGTAGATCTTGCGGACATCGCGCTTAGCCTTGGGGCTCAGCGATCCAGAGGATAAGGCTTCCTCATATTTTGCTTGATCAAACTCTATGACGAGAGTTTCTACAGTCGTTCCCATGAGGTGGATGTCGGACTGCGCCACCACTTCTTCATCGGAAAAGCTAGTCCCCAGCAGAGTCGCCATCTTTTGTAGGTAGGAAAATTGCAATGAAAAGAACAAAAGAAAATTGAATTGAATTCTTTTAATCCCGATTACAACTTGAATATAAAAGAGAAGAAAACGAATTTGGTTTTCTCCTTTGTTTAAAACTGGGTTCTTCAAGGTAGCGATGGAGTGCCTCCTTCGATTGTTCGCGTCGAATTTGCTCTCCGTTGACGATCTGACCGTCTCTTATCTCATGGGAACGATGAATTTCTGTGGAAAGTTTTATATGTAACTCTTTAACGAGTTTTAGAACTTTGAACGAGTTAGAACTCTGTGGATAGAGTTGTTAGAACCGAAAATTCGGTTAATGACCAAGCAGATATTCTGTTGTTGAAGAATCTTCTTAGATTTGATCTTCTGAATTTGATTTAAAAATCCTATCTCCAAGGATTTCGTCTCTCTTGCCTCTCTGTGCGGTTGAGATTCGAATCGCCCCTCAAACCTGTGCGGTTTAGATGCTGAAGAAGCCCTTAGCTAACTCTTTCGTTCCAAAAAGCCAGCCCTTAACTCAGTTGAGTTTGTTGAGATTTTATAGGTGGATAAGAGGTTGTAACTGCCCTCTAAATCCGCTCCTAAGTGGGCGTGATTTCCTCAGATTGTGGGGAAACAGTTCTAAAACCGTTCGACTCGTATTTGAGCGAGTCAAACGCCCAATCTGGCGTTCAGAACCCAACGTCACCTCTTAGAATTAAAATGCGATGTTAGGTATTGGCTGAACATCAATGAACGCGAGAGTCGCTTGCGTTTGATTTGTTGTAGCTTGGAAACGCGGGGGTCGCCTGCATTTCTGAAATTATGACGCGGGGATGACTTCCGCGTTTCAGAAGGGGTTAGTTGATCTGTAACCTCTTCTACGGGGCGTTGCAAGGATCGTTGTTCCGTAATCCTAGCTTTAGCTGTTATGAGGTGTGAAAGTCGTCAAATTGTAACTCTCACTGTTGATTGTGAAGACTGCTGAATAGAGTTTTCATCAGCTGTCGGAAGCGTCGTTGAATTGTAACTCTTCTCGATCTGTGTGAAAAGCCCTCCATTTGCAACCTTCGTTTGTTGGAATAAAAGCTATCTGATTGTAGCTTTTATTGTTGGAACTTGACGGGAATCAATCATCCATAGTGACTTTTAGACGAATATTTGCCCACAGCTCTCTACCAAGCAACTCACCAACTAAGTCCAACCTTTTATTTCTGAAATCATTACACTGCTCATCAGCATCTCTAATAGTTGCTAATATAATATTGGTCATGTTGTTGTCGCAACCATCAAGATCAATTATCTCAAACATGAGGTCATGTTTGTAGCGATTAGAAATCCCTTCTGTTTCGATTGTAAGGATGAATTCTGCTTCTCGATTTGAAGAAACCATTGCCTTGTAATCTCGTAGGGATCAGCTATCTATTGTGATTTTTAGACAGCCTACATAACCAAATTGATTGATCACTTTATGCGGTTTATCCTAAAGGATAGTAATACACATTGATAAATATATGTGCCCACAAATTAGCTTTAATTAGATTTAAATCCAACAATCTCTCACTTGGGCATCATATGTTTTCTTAAAGTGTGTATAACCTTATGAGCTCAAAAATTGCTATCACTGAAAAGGGTACTTTCAGACAATCTCGTCCATTGAGTATATCAATGTAGGATCAAAGCGGTCTTCATCACATTTATCATAACTAAACCCATAAATGGTCATAAATACCAATACAATCAAACGACATAGATCAATTATGGATGTACAGCATAAAAATTACATGCAATATGATCAGTACATGTCTATTTTCAACTGGTCCTACATTAAACTTTAGTGAGGTCAACCTCAACATAATGTACCAGAGTGTATGAACTAAAAAACTTTATTTTGATCAAACAATACAACCTAACATAGAGCACCACAATCACAAACTCCCACTAAATCATAATATCCTCAAACAATACCATATCTATATGAGCAGTGTGCTCAAACAATACCTTATCTGTCCACTCTGTACCCTTCTTTCACAACTAGGAACTTAATGTCAATATGTTTTGACTTAGTTGAGCTCCTGTTATTATTAGAATACATTACTGTAGATTTAGTATCACAATATAACCTTAGTGATCTTTTCACATTTTTCAGAATGCGCAGTCCCGTGATAAAATTTTATAGCCATATTTCCTAATTGGATGCCTCATAGCAAGCTACAAATTCTACTGTCATAGTGGAGGGAGCTACAAGTGTCTATTTGATACTTTTCTATGATATAGCTCCTCCTGCTAAAATATAGATATAGCCTGATGTAGACTTTCTGCTATCTTGGCATCTAGTAAAATCAAAATCAGAATACCCAATGACCTCTAACTGTTCTGATTTTCTATATGTGGGTATATAATCTTTTTTTTCTATAGATACCTCATAACCCTTTTGATTGCTATCCAATGATCCATACCAGGGTTGCTTAAGTATCTGCCTAACATTCTAATAATATACACAATATCCAGACGCGTACACACCTGAGCATACATTAGACTTCCTACAGCCAAAGCATAAGGAATCTTCTGTATTTTTTGAATTTTAAGGTTGCCTTTAAGGCACTGATTAAGACTGAACTTGTCTCCTTTAACAACAGGATGTCTCATAGGCTACAGTCTTGCATGCCAAACCTTTTAAGTATTTTATCGATATAGCTCTTTTGTGATAATCCAAGTATACCTTGAGAACGATCTCGATGTATCTAGATTCCTAATATAAAAGAGGCGTCCCCAAGATCTTTCATCTCAAAATTCTTTAATAGAAATCTCTTGGTTTCGTGCAGCATGTCTATATCATTAGTGACAAACAATATGTCATCGACATACAGAACCAAAAAAATAAACTTACTCATACTGAACTTGTGATATACACAGTCATCAACAATGTTCATCTCAAAACCGAACGAGATAATCATTTGTTGAAACTTGTAATATCATTGACGAAGAGCTTGCTTGAGTCTATAGATAGATTTTCTTAATTTGCAAACCATATTCTTTGGGTCTCCTGACACAAAGTTTTCTGGTTGTACCAGATAAATCATCTCATCAATATCATTATTGAGAAATGTAGTATTAACATCCATCTGATATAACTCAAGATCAAAATGAGCAACAACCGCCATGATTGTTCTAAAAGAGTCTTTCGATGAAACCAGAGAGAAAGTCTCTGTATAATCAATGTCTTCCTTTTACGTAAAACCTTTAACTACAAGACGTGTCTTATACCTCTCCACATTACCGTTTGCATCCCGCTTGGTTTTAAAAATCCATTTACAACCAATTGGATTTGCACCTTCTAGTAATGGGACAAGTTCTCAAGCCTTATTGTCTTGCATAGACTTGTACTCTTTATTCATAGTATCAATCCACTGTTGAGAGTTAGAACTTTTCATGGCTTGAAGGAAGTTGATTGGATCATCTTCTAACATTCCATTATTATCCTCATGTTCTTGGAGAAATACAATATAGTCATCCGGAATAGCATTTCTCCTTTCTCTCATGGATCTCCTTAATGACACTGTTTCTTGAGGTTGTTGAGTTTGTTCTTCTGGAACAGGGAGTTGTTCAACATTATCATCTTGAGGTTCCGGATTTACTTATTGAGCAACAACATGTATAGGAACTTGAATATTATTAAAAATAACTGTATAGATTGGATTTGAAGACAATTTCTCCTCAAAAACAATATCTCTAACCTTATTTCTTCCCCCAAACTCAACAACCTCAAAGAATGTTGCTGTCCCCATCTCAAAAATATTCCTTAGTGTAGGATCATAAAACTTATAGTCCCTAAAGCGTTTAGAATACCCAATAAAGTAGTTGCTAACTGTTTTGGAGTCCAATTTCTTTTCATTTGGCCTATAAGGGCTTGCCTCAGCTGGACATCCTCAAATATATAAGTGCTTTAAACCGAGCTTTCGACCTGTCCAAAGCTCATAAGGTGTTTTAGCAACTGCTTTACTTGGTACTCTGTTTAGAATGTAAGCTGTTGTCTTTAATGTTTCTCCCCAGAGTGACTCTGATAAAGAAGAATGAGCAATCATACTTCTTACCATATCCTTAAGAGTCATGTTTCGTCTTTCAGCTACACCATTCATGCTAGGTAAACTTGGCATGGTATACTGTGGGACGATACCATATTCCTCTAGGTGTCTAACAAATGGTCCTAAACGTTGTTCACCTGAGCCATCATATCTATCGTAGTACTCATCACCACGATCAGATCTAACGGTTTTAATTCTTTTATTGAGTTACTTCTCAACTTCAGCTTTATAGGCTTTGAACATGTCCAGAGACTCAGATTTTTCATGAATGAGATATAGGTACTCATAACGTGAGTAATCGTCTATGAATGATATAAAATATTATTAATCATTCCAAGAAGCCGTAGGGAATGACCCATAAATATCTATATGTATCAATTCTAAGACTTTCGAAGATCTGTTAGCACCTAATCTCTTAACTTTGGTCTGTTTTCCCTTGATACATTCAACACATACATTAAAGTCTGAAAATCAAGGGAACCCAAAATGTCATCGGACACAAGATGCTCAACTCTACCTTTTGAGATATGACCCAAGCGCTTATGCTATAATATCGCCGAGTTTTCTTTATTTAATTTACGTTTAGTACCACGTGATTTCACATGCAATGATTCATTATAAGAAGTAATTGTATCAAGCAAATATAGGTTGTCATAATTACTCAAGTAACCAGTTCCCATAACATTTGAATTTAAAGATAAACTGAACTGGTTGTTTCCGAATGAACAATGATAACTTGATTTGTCTAATACAGAAACATAAACCAAATTTCGTCTAAAAGATGGTACTATAAAAGTATCTTTTAAGTCCAAATATGAACCAGTTCCTAATAACAACCTAAAGTGCCCAATTGCTTCCACATCTACCGATTATCCGTCACCCACAAAGATGTGTCTTTCAACATCACTTGGCTTTTGGTAGCTCAGGTAGCCCTGCATAGAAACACTTATGTGAGTAGTAGCACCAGAGTCTAACCACCAAGTGTTTCTAGGTACTGAAGCTAAATTAACCTCAGAACAGACCAAAGTAAGGAACGTACCTTTCTTAGCACGTCAGGCGTGATATTTAGTACAATCCTTCTTTACGTGTCTAGATTTGTTACAAAAGAAACAACCCTAATCATCCTTATGTTGTTTCTTCTGAACAGGACCCTTAACAGCTTCATTATCATTCTTTCTTTTCTTATCCTTATCCTTAGAGGCATAAGCCAGATGAGCACTTTCTGTCTTATCTTGCTTTAACCTGTCTTCTTCTTGCACATAGTATAAAATGAGCTCATTTAGAGTTCATTTCTCCTTTTGACAGTTATAACTGACCTAACCTGATTAAATAGTATAGAAAGAGACATGAGAACCAGATGCACAAGTAACTCATCACAAAGATCGAGTTTAAGTGCCTTAAGTTTTGAAGCAATATGAGACATTTTCATAATGTACTCCCTGATATTTCCTTTGCCCTTATACTTCAACGAAATTAAGCGAGCTAAAAGCGTGCTTGTTTCTACCTTATCATTTTTCGCAAAATGTTTCTTAATTTCGGTAAGGAAATCTTTAGCCTGAGTAATCCCTTCGGATTATATGCCCATGAAGGCTTCTGGAAAATCGCGCATAATGATCATAAGACTCATGCGATTTGAACGCTCTCATTTCTCATACTCCTTCTTAACATCAGGAGTGCTATCCGCATTGAGAGGTTAGGGTTGTTCAGTTCTTAATACAAGGTCTAGATCCATGCAGCCAAGAATAATTAATATGTTCTCTTTCCAAACCTTGAAATTTGTCCCATTGAGCATGGGAATTAACTCGATGTTAGTAGAAATTGTTACAGCATATGCATTAGCTGAAATAAACAAAAGATACTCATATTATTAACCATAATTAGTAATCAATAAAATTCAAATAATGACAAATCTTATCTCAAGATATCTGGCACAACATTAATATCAAGTATTTGGACAGTAATATTAATTTGTAAGTGATACTTTGTTGCAATGATCAAACACTAACAATAACTCATGTCAAATAATGAAATTATCTTTGGATCAATTCATTATTCACATGTAAACCTTATAATTGTCATATGTTTATCATCATAGATGTGTATGTAGTCTAAATAAATATTAACCTTCCTTTTGCATGATTAAAAATTTACACGAAAACATACACACAAACATCTTACATTACACATGAACAATCTACACAAGAGATGTTAATTTGGAAACTTTTTGTTTCAATTAATCATTTAGAATGAGAGACAACTTTAATATCTTAGTGTCATATTATTTGAATTAAATAATTGATTAACTACCAAATTCAATTTAAATTAAACAATTTAATTTAAATTTCCATAGCTTAATTAGGGCCTCATGACTTAATTAATTAAATTAAGCATACTACTAATGGGTCCACAACTTAATAAGGCCCACAAGTTTTGTTTTAATTGAAATATTCAATTAAACCAATCTTTAAATACTTAAAGGCCCATAACCAAGTGGACATAGTTGAGAAAATCCACGTCCAGGCCCAAAACACAAGAAGCTTAGACTTGTGCCCTAGCTCAAAATATCCATTGTGGCTTTCTTCTTTCACCCGACAGGAAAGAGAAAGAGCTTGTCCAAAATTGAAGATTAGCCGACTCTCCCTTGAACCGAACACAAATCGAAGCTCGTCAGAGGAGAGGCCAAAGCTCAACCAAATTGAAGCTCACCCACAGTGAACACGAGGCTCGCTCGACTATGAAATCGAGACTCGTCCTCGAAGCTCGCCTGAGAATGAGCACGAGGCTCGCCTAAGCTTCGAAGGGTCGAGGCTCTCCTGAGATCTGAACATTGAGCTCGCCTACAACGAACATCGACTATGCCTAAGTCAAGCCGAAGCTCGCTTGAGTTGAACCCGAGGTTCGGCTAATTCCGAAAATAGGGTTCGGCTAAAATTCGAACATGAGGTTCGACTGAAGCAACATCGAGGTTTGTTTGATGTTCGAAACACGAGGTTCGACTAAAATTCGAACACGAGGTTTGACTGAAGCTTCGAACACGAGGTTCAACTAAAATTCGAACACGAGGTTTAACTGAACTTGGAACACGAGGTTCGGCAGAAGCAAACCGAAGTTCGCTGGAATAGAACCATAGTTCGTTGGAAACGTCCAACAAAGCTGAATCGAACACGAGGTTCGTCAGAAGCAAACCGAAGTTCGCTAAAGATCAAAACTCGATCAAACTCAAAGTTCGCAGAGGTCAGGTAAGTCCTCAAGCCCTGATTTATTTTACCCATTAAGGTTTAGATCTGAAACGCCATCGTCGCTTGGGCTGCAGCCAACGACCACCCCTTAAGGTTTCATTCTGAAAACTACCTCCGCCACTATCTTCATTTGATAGTGGGGCTGCCGTCAATTTATCTCCGGTGAGCAATTAGAGAACGATGATAAATCAAAACAAAAAACCATTTTTCTGTCGATTTAAACTTAATCCAGATACGAAACTTGAATCCATTCCAGATCCAAACATCCAAAAAATGGAATCAAACAAAAAAAAGTGAACTTTACAGTTCATGAGTGCAACAGATCCAAAAATCGAAAGAAAAACCAAACAAAAATGAACTTTTACTGTTCATCCGTGAACAGTTTTGAAAAAAATCCATAGATTAAGATCAAAAAACCCAGTTTTAAATCTTAAACCCCTACGAAATAATAACGGTGGCTCTGATACCACTTGTTGGACTGAATTGTGATTAAATCATAGAGATTAAAAACAAAAGAGCGGAAGCTATACCTGAATCCATTACACGGATTTGCACGGATCTGATTTAGATTTTGATGATCTTCTAATCTTAGGGTTTCTTCTTAGTTTTTCTTTAGATAGAGATAAGAGAATAGAGAATGTGTTGTTAATCCTAGATTAGGGACCATAACCCTATATTATAGGTGTTGTACATTTATAATTTAGCCCTTCATTAAATTATAAATACAACCTGGTATCTGCACATTTAACCTATGATTTATTTAAATACTCATTAACCCAAATTAATTGATCACTTTATGCAGGTTATCCTTAAGGATAGCAATACACACTGATAAACAAATATGCCCACAAATTAGATTTAGTTAGATTTAAATCCAACAGAAATAAGATTGAAATTGTAGGCTATCAAATTGTTAAAGAAATACATTGGGTATATCAAAGTAAAATTGGATCCTAAGTTGGGGCATCAAATGTTAAAGAATACTCTACATATCAAAGTGGAAAAGAGGCAACACTTTGGGGTATGTATAAGTTGACTAGCACTTATCAACAACACCAACCCCCCCCTCCCACCCAAGTATTTCTAAGCACAAGAAAGAATAACCTGCAAACAAAAAACTCTTCCCCCACCCCGGAAAAATGCACAATATTTTGAGGGGAGGTAAGTACTTGTGAAATATGTGAGGGGTGGTAAGTGGTACACAACATATAAAGGGGTTATCTGTAATTTACCCTAAAGAAAGGGTTTATTAAATACTAGTCCTTGAACTCATTAATAATTCTATATTAGTCCCTCAAATCTTTGAAAATTCTCATGCATCCGTTGTTGTGTAAAAAAATGAATGTGTTGCAAGTGCACAACTAATTATAGTATAGAAAGTATCGAACCATGTGGAGGAAGGTATTGGCTTTAAAATAAGATTTCTTTTCTTTTATGAAGTTGTTTGAAAAGAAATATGAAAAGGTTTTGGAAATGAGTTTTTAAATTTTTGGTAAAGAAAATGAAAACTAGAAAGAGCGAGAAAGAAGAAAATTGAAATGCAAACAAAAAAAATAAAAAAAAATAAAAAAAGAAATAAAAATAAAAATATGAGAAAAATGAAAAGAAAATGGGGGAAATAGAAGTACTAGAATGAAAATGCAAAAATTAAAAGAAATAGAAAATAACAGAAAAGATGACAACAAAGCTAAGAAATAAAAATTAAAAGAGAGAGACGAGAATTAAACAAGGAAATTAGGATAGATTCTGTTAGATAACTAGTTATTACATCTAGAAATTACTCTCTTTTTTATTTATTTTTAGAATTAACAAGCATAACCTATCAATTTAATTAAAGAAAGCTAGATTATCAAGACAAATTATAAAAAGAAAATTAAAATTAATGCATAGACAATCAGTTAAAAATAATAATGCTAGAATACTAATAAGCAATTATTACCAAAACACTTAAGGATAAGTATAACCTATCAACTTAGAATATTCTATCAACTACTACTTTTTGTTGATTAATCTATACATAAATAATTAAGTCATAAAAAAGAGAAAATATAATTCTAATAAATAAGTTATACTAGGTTTCTCTTATTCTAATTATCCTAAGAAATTTAGCCACACATTTTATTAAATCCTAAATTATGAGTAATAAATAAACCATGAATAAAAAGGTAAGAAAATAAACTAATTAAAACATTAAAAGAAAATATACTAACTATCTAATAAAAAAATTAAATCTACTCTAAAATTAAGCAAGAAAAACTAATTAAGCATAATAATTAAACAAACAAAGCAAATCATGAATTAAAGAAAGTAATCTAATCTATTTCCTTACCATGCAAGTTTAATTAAATAAGAAAATTTAAAAACTAAAAACTTGCATTGCAAGGAGTTTACCTTTTGTATAGACCCAAATTTCTTAAAGTCTCCATGGAAAAAGAGAAATTTTAAAAGAGGAAATTGTTTATTTTATTTTTTTGCAAAATTAAAGTGCTACAATATTTAGAAAGCCTACAAATGAGTAGCCTTTTTATCATCAAGATGCAGATTTACAAAATTTTTCACACCTATTATCCTCACTCTCTACCCATATTTATAGATTATAAGAACCAATATTAACCCGTAGATCACTTGGGCTCTAAGAAGCAATTTTCGGCAAAAAGGATGCATGACTAAAAAATTCTACACGTATTTTAGGATACTTATAGTTTGAACACTAATTCACTAAAATAGTGATATCTTAATTTCTATAATTCCGATTTGACTCAAACTTAATTTTTTGACCTCCTAATTAGAAGACGGTCAATTCTATATAACTGATAGTGAGATCAAATGAAATCATCCTGCACACTTTCACTTGACATGCGTTATATCGATGAGCTATCTTGATCATTTTTGCTCCGATTTTTTTCGGCTTCTTTGGCTTCTCTTGAACTTCACTTGGGATAGTTTGGACTTGTTGAGTTAGGCTTCTCTTGAGTCTCCTTTTAAGTCTTATTTTCTTCATTCTCCTCAATTGATTCCCTACAAAACAAGATAAAAACACAATATCAGTGATTTATTTGCATGAAATTTTACTTAAAAATAAGGGTAAAAAATATAATAAAATACTTTAATCATCCCTCAAAGCTAAATAGGTCTTGTAAATTGGTATCACTGTTAGTTTTTCGGTTTGGATTAATTCTCAACTCAACACCTTTAGGGGCTGTTTGTTTTCATGCAAGTGAAAGATGAAATTGAGAAACTGGCTTTCTTTTAAGATTTTATGTGTTTTTTTGCATGCAAGTAGCTATGAAAAGTAAAATGCAAGAAAGTTTCTATATAGGATTTAATACAACTTTAACTTCCCCTAAAAAAATGGTGAAGTCACATGAAAATGACAAAATTAATAACAAATTTTAATTAAATGATTTTAACTATATTTACTCATTAGTTAAATTTTGCCATGTCATATTCACATTGCACTTTCAACAATAAATTCATCAAATAAACATTATATTTCACTTGCACGTCAACATGGATGTGAAAGTTATTTACAAAAAAAAGTAACTTACGTAATTTCAATTTACTTTTAAATGGCCAAACACCCCCCACACTTAAAATACGCCTCAAAATATAAGGAAAACTAAAAAAGACCTTTGAAGCAACTCAAAACTGGATTTGAGGGGAATTTTTTATTGTTGAAGAAGATGATACTTGTGGGTGTTGGAGGTTTAGTTAGCGGGCTTTGGCATTCAAGACATTAAGAAGCAGTTAGGTAAATTTATTTGAGAAGCTTAACCGGAAACCACCTCAAAAAATGTTTGAATCGAAGAAACTTCCTCTCATATCTAACATCAGTTTACTTGAGAGTTCAATTTGGAAGAGCCCTTAGTGAAGGACGTATGAGCAATTTCAAATATGTGAGAGGCTAATATGAAATTATTGAAGATTTGAGGGTCTGATATCTAAATAACCCTAAAACTAAAGTATTTGTATTTACTAGGTTTTATGCACGTGTAATGTACGTGGTTAAATATCATGAGTAAATATTTTTAATTTATTTCCTTACTAAAATTTGTTCCTCAGTTCCACTTTGATCGTTTTTGCTCACTTATGCCTTTAAATTTTAGCATTGTGATTATTTATTTTCTTTGATGTTTGTTTGAATGGGCTACACCAAGTTTAAATTTTTATGTTGATAATTAAATTGATAGGAAACAAATGTAATCTAAAGCCAATTTGAATTTTCACATGATTTGGGCCGACATGAAACTAAGCTTGGAAGTATAATGTTGTAAAAGTGAAAAACACTTAAAAAAAGTAGTGTTATAAAAGAAAGATGAATAATTAAAACTGAAAAGCCAAGATGATTAATTAAAAGTTGGCTAAAATGAAACTAAAGAGAATATGAAGTTTGTTGCTAATTAATTGATAGACTTCAGAAAAAATCATTGACTAAAGATTAACGCTAACTCTAGTATATTTTATATGATAAAAGCATCCACATAACCATATAAAAATATTTAAAAGAGTTCATGAAAATCATTTCTAAAGATTCCTGATTTTCCATAAAAAATTAAGTTATTCTATATAAAATATTCAAAAAAAAAACTTTTATTCCTTTTGTTTTATTTTTTTATTGAGTTAAGATCAATCATTCTTCACATTTATCTTTTTATTGAGTAATTCTAGAGTTGTATCTTCATCATCTATATTGATTGCGACATCAGGCTGGAGCTGGATTTCTTATGTAATTATTTTTCCCTGAGCTCGTTTATTTTTTGTCTTCTCGTCTTACTTCATAAAGAAGTTGAATGCATTTTTGTTGTTCAACAAAAATTTTAGAAATGCAGACATTGATTATTTTTGTATTTCAATGAGATTAAATGTTAATTTCATATATATGAATTTTTTGTGTTTCTAATTTATTTTTCAAAAAGGTTAGGAGTTATCTCTTTTTTCTCTGCAATAAATTCTTATGGTGTGCATCCAATAAGAACTTCTGTCGTGTTAAATAATATTACTTTTACTCTATCTGTTTCATTTTTCATAATGATCTGAACTAAATAACTGTATTTTTTATTATCAAATTAGCTTAAATTATAATATTAATATTTAATCTTGATATGTTTATTTCATGAAGAATGGATATTACTCAACCTTGGTACTACTTTATTAGTAATTCTGTGATATTTATTATTTGGACATTCTTATTAACATCTCTATCCAATCTTCTTATTGTATCCTTTGCAAGCTAGAACCACGGTTCAACTTTATTATAAATAGTAGTTATCTTTACATTATAGGTCCAATTGCGCGTCCGTATATTGATAGAGTATTTTTAAGTTAAATTGTGTAAATTTTAGAGTAGGTCTTATAAGATCATACCTCGTTGATATTGTGTTTATTGCCTACATCAATAGTTTAAAATTGTATTGTATTTATAAAGAGCCTTGATGGATATACTTCTATATTAGCAGCTTGTTCTGAATAAGCCATATGTATTAGCTTTAAAGTGCAATATTTTTTCTTTATTGTGTTATATGTATATTTGCTTGGTTTATATACCATTCTTTTATTTCTTCAATAAGTTGTATCTTTGTGTTAGTATATATTGTTAACACAATTTAGGATAACATGCATATTTTCCCTACAAAATTAAGACAGATATAATATGAATTTTATGTTTAGTGACATTTAATAAAAAAAATTTAGTAGTAAAATATATTAACTTCATATTTAAAGATCTTGAAATCTAACAATGCTATTATGTGCTTATCTTTGATAGTGTCTTTAAAAACTAATCCTTTATTAGGTAGTCATATCCCCAAATAAATTTACTTGTAGAGTCGTACCATATATAAGAAAAATAAAAATATCAATTTTAATTTTTTTACTTATGGTATTGTAACTAATTATCATGTATATACCTTTTGTCCATTATAGTAATTTCTCTCATCTTATCTGACCTATTATATCTCGCAACATAGTTGATCAATGACTTCACTTTAGTTTCTATTGTAAGCTTATTTATATATAATTTTATATTAATTTTATGATTTATTTAATATTTCAAAAATAAAATAAGAAAATTTATAAATACAAACTAATTTTTCTTGTATATTTCACGATAAATGCTTTTTTAATTGGGACAAAGTTATTAAATATTTCTTCAAGGGGGAACTCATCGGTGCTCTTTGCTAGATATACCTTTTGTCAATACCAGTTCAAGTGATTCATGAATGTTTTCATATTTTGGGTTTATTTACTTCACTTCTCTATTTAAAAATAAAAAAAGCTTTATTTTTTTAAAGGATATCTCTGAACTTTCTGATAGTTCTTTCATGCAAAATTCATTGTATTTTTTTTACTCTATAAATATTATTAACATCAGAGATGAATGTTTATATATTGTAATCAATTAATGCTAACTTATTATATTGTAGTATTTTGTTAGTTTTATGCAATTTAGTCTTCTATCAATTAATGTTGTTACTAATATTATATGTAGTTCCTTTAATTTATATAGTAATATTAATTTTTAATCTGTCATATATTTTTTTAAATTTTTTATTCGTTAACTGTATAGTTTTAATCTAATTGTAGTTGTTATTTTTTGCCAGCGTCAACTTAGACTACTTTTAAATGCTAAAAAGGGATGATAAACTTTAAATTGAAACTTAAATTTATATATCTTAATGAAATGATATCAAACATTTACTCTTTTCTTTGCCAAATTTTAGCCTTGTGTGATTTTAAACTTTTAAGAGTGTGTTTTGTAATTTTTTTAACTTTAATGTTATTTTTTTGAAAATTTTAAATTTTATGTTGGGTGCTAGTAATTTTTATGTTTTATGAGTTGGTGGTAAGCTTTCAAATGTTAAGATATTTCTTTCAACTCTAAAATTTTGAGCTTGTTTTTTACAATTACTAAAACTTTGAGTTGTTTTTTGATAAATTTAAATTTTCAATGATCTGCTGATAAATTTTAGATTTGATGTCTACCAGTTATAAGTTTTAAAATTTTAGGATTTTTGTGATTTTTAAATTTTGAGGGAGTTTTTGTAGTTTATGTAACTTTGAGTTTATTTATTACAAATTTTAAGTTTTTAAGTGCCTAATTGTAATCCCTGAAATTTATCTATGTTTTTTGAAAGTTTTGAAGTCATTGATTTTAGGGTGCTTTTTTCTAATTTGAATTTTTGAGGTTTTTCTATAATTTTAGAAATTTTAAGGGTATAATTACAATTGTTAAATTCCTCGGTTGCTGTTTTTAATTTTTAGATTTCATGTTTGTTGTTTTAATTTTTGAAAAGTCACGGTGTTTTGGATAATTTTGAACTTTTAAAAATATTTTGTGTAATTTTTGAATTAAATCTTAATCTTATTTTTTTAAATTGCTGAGCTATAGGTAGTTCATGTGGGGTTAATATAGGATATAATTAATATTTAGATAGATTAAGATTTAAATAAAAAAATAAAAATAATATTTCACGTAGTTTGTTAATCTTTTTTAAATTGTTGAGCTATAAATAGTTTCTGTGGGATTAGATAAGATATAACTAGAATTACAATAGATTAAAATTTAAATGTAATATTCAAAATAGTGAAGGATAATATTGACCATCGAAAGATTTTTCTGAACTCGTGCTTTTAAAGGGAAATATAATAATATAATAATCATGTTGAACGAAGTTTCATTTTTTATGAAGTGCCCATAAACCTAAGCTTGATTGTTGACCGTTTGACATAATTAATTACTTCTAGAATAGAAAGTGGTAGACTGCAAACGTTTATTCTCGGTCAAGGTCTTATTTTAAAAAGCCCTCCATTAATAGTCTTTGAAACTTTTGGATCTAGTTCTAATTTTTAGGGATTCAAAGCGCAATATTTAGGATGAGACATCAACCGAGATTTCATGATTTTTACCTCAAAGGTTTCTATATCCTTTATTCTTATTTCATGTGAACTTTTTCTTAATCAACTTGATGGAAATTTGATGAAGTTAAACTGTGAATATATCTGCGTAAAATGTTCTGAATTCCGTCTAGATTATTCATACAAGACGGAATTCTATCTAGGATGCCCGTCTTGGATATTTTCGTCTAGGATGGTGCATCCTAGATGGAATTCCGTCTAGGATGAGCATCCTAGACGGACACCATCCTAGATAGAATTTTTCGTCTAGGGTGCTAAAAAGCATCCTAGATGGAAATTCCGTCTCGAATAATTCCGTCTTGAATGCATTTTAGATTGAATTTCCGTCTAGGATGCTATAAATTCTTGTAAAAAATTTACAGATTCCACCGTATATAAAACACAATATCACACGTATATACACAGAATATTGTACAATATCAAATTATATTTGCATCCAAGCACCATCGAGTTATATTCCAATATCAAATCCAACCACATTCCAATTGTATCCAAACAATACACTCACCAAAATTGAGAACTCCCATCACCAAAGCACTCATACAATACATATGATCCAACAATACATCTAACCAATAAAAACAAGGGCACAAATATTCAACCAACTCTTGTGTTTGATAAATGAAACTAAAAAAGTTTTACAATGAATCTCACCATTTTCAGTTCAACTTATCGAAAAATTTCACGCCAATCTCTTAGCTAGCAGATTCCTCAAATCATCCAACTACGTACTAAAAAAATAAAAAAGAAATAGAAAAGTTAGATATCAACCCAATTGATTCTCTAAGGCATAAGATCACTAACTTCACAATTAAAGGCTTCAAATCAACAAAATATCATCATCAAATCATTAAATTATCCAAATACTTAAATTGGAAACAAACTGCAAGTTAGTCCCCAATTTAAACTTTGTAACATGAAACCGCTAAGTGAGATCAATTGAAGATCCCGATTCAACAAAATACAATGAGAATCTCACCAAGTAATCGAGTATAAAGCCGAATTAATGAAAATTTGCCCAATCGCCTCAAAAACATCATCACAATCCAAGTCCTAGATACCTATCAAGCTCATTCTTAGTAACAAAAGTTAATCAACATTGCTAACCTTGAAGAAGACATGCACTAATCAAGACTTGCAACAAATTAATACTATAAGAAACCCAAGACTAATCACAAAATTTTTAAAAAAATCTAGGTCTCAAAATGAATTATTATTTAGATTAAGAGAAATAGGAGCAGAAGCATCTTTAATATTTTTTTAGCCACACGCCATAGCTCGCCGGAAGCATCCCAGTTGAGAACTGATTAAAAAGAGGAGGAGGAGAAAGGATTGTTATTGAGTGATTTGGAAGGTGATTTGAGTAGGGGAATAATAAAAAAATTTAAAAGAACAACTTGTGAATAGAATACTTATGGACAAATAGATCTCAACAGGCTCACAGTGTAGCAGAAGGAAATCGAAGATGGTCACGCGCTTGAATATGATGGAGGGTGAATTTTGTCAGACGAGGAAGACATGAAGGTGTTCGTCAAAGGATGAATCTGGGCGTCCGAGTATGGAGGATGAGACCATAGGAGGAGGCGCAGGAGGAAACTTAGTTTTAAAAATTTTGAGAGATAAGGGGAAAGATAGGGGGGATATTTTTAGATGTGGCAACTTGGAAATTTTGAGGGGAAGCTCCAACACTAGGGCACCAAATGTTCCTTTACGTAGGCCTTACTATTTTCGATGGTGATTTCTATCCGGGTAGCTTCTTAGACAGATGTTCCGTCTAGGATGGTGATATCCACAGATAATTTAAAAAAGAAGAAAGCTACTATTCGTTAGGATGCTATCCTAGACGGATTTTTCGTCTAGGATTCTTACATTCTAGACGAAGCATTCTAGACAGACATTTTCTATCTAGAATGTGAACATCCTAGACGGAAAAAAATTGTCTAGAATGTTCCGTCTAGATTGCAATGTTTTTTACTAGTGATATAAAGAGAAAATATTAATGTTGTTATTATTTGTATGTTAAATATTTTTATAAGGATTCATATTCCCTAGTGCTTTATCAAGTTGGCTTCAAGGTCTTTCTTTCATCTTTTGTAATAGGATTTTTAGTTATGCAATAAAGAAAATATATGATCTTATCTATTTTCAAGGATTTTGAGTCTAGGACTTTTGTGATAAAACTAATTATGTATATTGGTTGATAATGTGCTGAGTTCTTGTAGTAAAAATAAGAAGATATCGATTACAAAATTATTGGATAGCAGGTTCCTAATCTTTTTTGGTAACAGGCTATTAGGATTCCTAATCTATTTTGATAGCATAATTCTTAATTTGTTTTGGTAATAGGTTATTAGGATTCCTAATTTATTTTGTTTTTGGTTTTAGAATTCATAGTCTGTTTTGGTTTTAGGTTTTCTATATATATGGAACACCTTAGAAGAGATTAGGATCATCAAAGAAAAGAAGAGTTGTAATCAGATATTAGAGAGACTTTTGAGCATTGTGTGAGAGAGATATTGTGAGCAAATTGAGAGCTTTGGTTGAGGGTTAGTTTGTGAGTTTTGTGAGATTGTAACCCTTTGTACTCTCTCTTATTTAGTGGAATCTCCCCATCCTCTCTCCGTGGACGTAGGCAAATTATTGAACCACATACATCTCTGTGTTTGTAATTGATCTGTCGTATTTCAGTTTTGGATTATGCTCGTGTGTGATTGGTTATTCTTCTCCCGTGCTTATGACTTGTTTGGTGAGCGAGCACGCTTTCGCATAGATGTGCGATAATTGGTATCAGAGCTCAGATTTTAGATCTAGGGTTTTGGCATTAGGTGGAGGAAGATTCGTCGTGAAAGCTTGGTTCTTGGAGTTCTAGGTTTCGGTGGAGATAGGATTTGAAGTTACCGTTGGAGATCTTACTTTCCTCGTGTGGTTAGGAGTTCTATTTAGAATTCAATCTAGGTTTTAGTTGGGTAATTTTTTATTCCTTTCAAAGTTTGAATCTTTCTTTGCAATTTGGAGTTTGCGAGTATGGGTGAAGAAGTTGGTGAAAATAACAAGATAGTGAGTACAGTCCAAGTTGGTTTTTAGAACATCAAAATTAGTTGGTGAAGTATGACGATAAGATCAACTTTGTTTTGTGGATGAACAACATTCAAGATGCGCTCAATGCTCAGAATTTGGAGGAGATCATCATGGTCCAAGAGAGACCACCAAAATATGAAGAGGCGATATGAGAAAAAATGAATAGGAATGCTTGTGGGGTGATCAGATCCTGTTTGGAACAGGAATTAAAGTATGATATGATTAATGTGACGTCTGCAATGAAGATGCGAGAAATTCTCAACAATAAGTACCTTACGAAGAGTGTTGAGAACTGTTTGCACTTTCTATGAAGATTGTTCAGATTTCAGATGTCCCGAGGCACTCCAACTACACTAAGTTATTGAGAAGTTCTCAACATGGCCAGGTTGCATTAGCTATTTCAGAGGCGGACATTAGCAGACTTTGGCATTATAGATTGGGGTACACAGGAGAGAAGTCACTACAGGTGCTGTGCAAGCAGGGGCTATTGAAGGAAGCCAATAGTGGAAAAGTTGAGTTTTGTGAGCAATGCGTTCTTAACAAGAAGACGAAGGTAAAGTTCAGGACAACCAATCATAAGACAATGGGCATCCTAAATTATGTGCACACAGATATTTGGGTCCCACCAAGGTTGCATCACTTGGTGGTAAACATTGGTTCGTCACATTTGTTGATGACTATTCTAGGCGTTATTAGGTGTACATTATAGCGAAGAAGAGTGAAGTCCTAGATATATTTGTGGAGTGGAAGAAGAGGTTAGAACTGCAGACTGGAAGAAAGATTAAGACGTTACGATCTGATAACGATGGCGAATTGCTCGAGGAGCTCTTACAAGTTGAAGGAGGTTCGTTGAGCAGCAGCGGAGGAGAGGAAGGGGACGAGACGATTAAGAACCTCAAATCGAACATTTGCGATGACAAAGGTTCGGATGGTCTTGGTACTAAACTCGAGGCTAGCGGTTCGTCGTTGGTGTTACGACTCATGTATCTGAGCCTACTTTTGAATCTTGTTTTGATGATTTTGCAAACAATTTATAATATATTTTTCAGTATTTGTTTTTGTTCTAGGTTGAGTAACTCAAGAGCCACATTTATATCAAAGATTATTCAACTCAGTCAGATCCATGATTTAGCTTCAAATGTATATCAACTTGGTACAACTAGCATAGGACTTTATATTGTGTGAATATATCTCAAGCTTAATAACACACACATTTGGTTTTAATGTGATTTTGATAATATACTGAGATATCAGTGTATAGACTTAATTTTTACTATATACAACTTTTGTTAAGTCTATAAATTCATTTAAAAAGGCCTCATATCCTTGTTTATCTCAATTGTCCAAAACTAAGAAAATTATACACTCATTTTACATGTTTTAGCAAAACTAAGAGATTTTACAAACGGGGAATCACATTTGGAAAATTCCATTTGAAACATGCTCATTTATATGTTTATAAATTATTCCCCAAATTTTACATTTTTTGGAATTTATTTGATATTTTTTAACATGGTCTAAAGTTTAGTTTTTCTGTGCATTTCTGGTCTGTGCACGTATAGTCAACTCATAAGTCGACTCACGAAGTGCAGCGGAGTTGTGATTTTTTATTTGCTGGGTCGACTCATATAAGCCGACTCATTAGTCGACTTATAAGTCGACTCATGAGTCGACTCATAAGTTGACTTATTAGAGAGCTGTTGCACAGTAACGGCTAGTTTTCTGTTTTATGTGTTTGTAGCTTTTTGGTCTTTTTCTTTGGGTTTTAGCTGATGTATTGAGATGCTATATATACCCATATGCTCTGAATTCTTCTCCTTACCAAGAAGATTCCTTAATCAAGTTTTGAAAGAGTTTAGTTTGTGTTTAAGAGGTGTTTAAGCCTTGTTTGGTTTGAAAAAGAGTTTGCGTTACAAAGAGGAGCTTACATTATTTGCTGAGGAGTTCATCCTCAATATCCAATCATCCTCTCTTTATAGAGAAGTTTTCCTAACTCAACCTTCTAGCATTTATTTCTTATTAATCTTATTGAGTTAGATTTTATTTACACTCATTTATCACGCACTCATATTGAGCTTGTTATATCTCATATAATATATTGTTGGGTAGTGGTGTGTGATTTAGTGAGAGTGAGCTTAATTGAGTTCTCGTTAATTGTAGAGAACAACCATTATTTTATTCGTGCTTATCGTGAGATCACTTGTAATACACTTGTACACCAAGAGGAGTGTGTGGTGAGGATGGAGTCGATACTGATAGGAGTGACGTCAGTGGCCTAGTGAGAGGTGATAATTCCGAACACTTGAAGGAGTCGATACGTGTGGACCAACACTTGAGGTTGTAGCTTGTGTATGTACATTGTGAGTTTTTATGAGAGTTATCGGTTGACTCGATAACCGAGTGTGTAGAGAAGTTCCGGCTTCCAAACCGGGTGTGTCATGATAGTGGAGATCTTCTCGAGGTGAGAAGCGGAGACGTAGGTTGTGGGGACCGAACTCCGTGACCATATCTTATGTTTGAGTTTGCCTTGTGTACTTTAATTTTATGCTTGTATTTTACATTCTTGCTTATATATCACTTACATATCTCTTGCAAGAATTAATTAACCAATAAAGTTATTAAATTGGCATAAAATTGAATTAGATTAGCATAAGACCCTAATCACCTCCTCTCTAGGGTCTAACAATTGGACTTCCAGGAATCGCCGTTAGAGTTGAAGATGTCGCCACCGAGGAGGTCGAAGAGGATGTCGTGGCTGTGGTCGCCGGAGGAGGACGTTGATGACGACGACGAGGAAGAGGAGGGGGAGAGGGAGGGGTTGAATTTGTTTTGATAGTTGTGGGCACAAATTTAATAATTTTGGGAGGTAAGGGGTTTAAAACAAAATTTCTCGTCGGAGTTTTGAGAAAAGTGCCTTATTGACAAAAAGGACGAGCTTTAATGCGTTGTCGTCGCCAAAGTTTTTGAAAATACAAACTGACAAAAGCGTTCGTATAAATATACCAATTTGGTATTTTAACACACACACACACACACACACACACACACACACACACACACACACATATATATATATATATATATATATATATATATATATATATATATATATACCCGGGTCTCTTTAGAGTTTTGGTTAGCGTTTGTACTCATTTTTTCTTTTGGCGATTAGTGAAGTTGACCTTTTCATGCCAAGAAATGAATTTCGACTTTGATAATTTTGTAATGACCGTAAATTTTTAATACTAGTTTAAATAATTTTTTTGGTGTTTAAACATTAAATATTATTTTTCTAAAATAATATTTGTATTTTCCCCAATTTCTCTAGAAATTTCTATGATTTAGAAATATGGTATTATATTATTTTAATAGTTTTGCTAATTATAAATTTAATTGTTTCGGTAAAACTTTTTGAATTAGTATTTAATTATTCATTGTTATTGTTATTATTATTTTGACCATAAATTTTCAATATTTATTTGGATAAATTTTCTTGTATTTTAATTATTAATTATTTTAAAAAGGCTATTTTCCTTGTGTTTTCCCTCTCACCGGTATTTCACTCTGTTTCTCTCTCTCTTCATCTCTCTCCCCTACCCCCACTTCCCATAAATCACTCCCCAAATTCCTCCCATCTTTCCCGCACCCCTCACTTCCATGTCCCCCCACTCACTTTCATTCTCTCTTTTTAAATAATCTCACACTCTCTTCCTCTCTCTCCTCTATGATTCCCCAGTTCATCTCTCTCTCGTTTTCTCCCCAACACCTCCTTCTCCGTTCGACCAAGCTCACCTCCGACCGCCGCCCTAACCGAGCCTGAGCTTGCCCCATCACCGTGGTCCGACGCCGCAGTCGCACCAGACCCCAGCTCCGCCTCCCTCCTCCTTGTCGACCACCGAGCCCTCCTCTTCCACCACATCTCCGACGAGCTCAGAGCTCCGTCCAAGCCCCGAGCTCGACCTCCTTCTCTTCAGCTCTGTTCGCCGCTCTGTCCTCCTGCAGCTCACTCAACCACTACCAGCTCTCCCTCTCCGCTGTCCCCTTCAGCCCGTTGCCACAGCCCAGCTCCACGCCAGCCCAAGATCTGACCAAAAATGCCTCCGCCTGCAATCACTATCGCCGTCGCCGGCGAACTCCACCAATCGCGCTGACCAGCCCTCTCACCGTCAGCCACCCTCAACCACGCCTCCAAGCAACATCGCTATCCTCGTGCTCCACCTTCGTTCTCCCTCAGCCAAGAGCTCCGCCTCCCTCTTCCCCCGTCACCGGTGATCCCCAGCTCGCCGTCCAACTCCAATAGCCCCCGCACCACCACCGACGACCAGCCTTCCCTGTCCTCCGACGATCGCAACCACCCGCAACTCCCTACACCCCAAGATCTTCGTTACCAGCCCAGCTCCGCCTCCAGCTCCTCCCCTCGGTCGAGATCTACCCCGTCACTACTTCCTCAGACCCGACGCCGTCGCCTCCTCCTCCATTCACCGACGCCATCGCCAAACCACTGCTCACCTCCCTCTCTCAGATCTCCCTCCGCGCGAGTCCACTTCCAAGCTCTCCGCCTCCAGCTCCTCCTCGAGCTCCGTTCGAAGCTCCGATCATCTCCTCCTCCCCATGTCGTTGAGCTCTGCCGCCACCGTCGTAGCCATCCCCAACAGCCGCACCGTTCAGATCCGCTGATCCACCCATTTTAGACCCGTCGTACCGAGGGCTCGCCGCTCGTCATCAGGCCCCCTTGGCCTCGTAGGCAAGATCTCGTTTCCCCTTAGCTTGTTATTCCATTATTTATATCCGTTATTAGTTAATTGCGTAGATTAGGCTGTGATATGATTAGCTGTAGTATATTTTGAATTAATTACGTGGGTTGTTTGGTGAATAATATTGATTTATATCATAGTTGTGTGATAAATAGTATTTTTGAAATAATGGTAATGAAGTGAAAGAAATTATTTGATCACAGAATTAATTTAGTGAATTTATAATAATTAAAAAGAATTTATTTTGAGAAAAGATTATTTTAGAATAATTATTATGAATTAAAAGAATTTATTTCGGTAGTAGAATCATTTTTGGATAATTATATTAATTAAAAGAATTTGTTTGAGAACAGAAAATTTATAATAATTTAAAAGGAATTATTTTCGGCAAAAGAATAATATTTTGATAATTATGATGATTTAAAGGAATTTATTTATAAAAATAATTATCTATTTTGGATTTAAGTAATTTATGATTTTGTATGAATAGTTGAGAAGGCTGGATAACAAGATATTGATGAAACCGGACCGCATGTATATTTTTACTGTTTACGATCATATTTCACATTTTGTATTTATTTAATGTATTTGACATGTCTGTTATGTATTATCCATGTTGTGTTTGAGAACCCTTAGTAGTTCATGACTTAGTGGCCTCATGCGTCATGAACAGACTTAGTGACACGTGTGAGTGTGTTGACTGAGTTCATGTGATGAACCCGAAATCGGATTGCGTGTAGTCCTCTGACCGATTCGTGTAGCGGTATTGGATGCCCGTAGAGGATTTGTGAACAGTCAGTTATCCGGTGATAAGAGTATTGACTTTATGTGAGATGTGGACCAGTAAGTTTTAGGATGGCTAGTTACATGACCTCATCGCTTGGCTAGGTATGGATTACTGTGAGACGTAGGACAGTTGTGTTTCTTTCATACATAGATCGGGGTTAATATTTAATTATCTACAATTTAAGACATATGGTATATATATGAGGGTTTTCTTGTTTGGATTATTTCGCTCGACGTACTACGTCTCTTGTTGTAGATTTTTAGGTATTAATTCCATTTATTGTATGCCCCTGTTACTTGGATGATTAAACTGACCGCTAGCTACATGATCTCGTTACCTGATCGATTTTGAATGCTTTATGTTATCATGATTTAGTAGTGTTTTCATGTTGATTTGTGGATTTCAGTTGTATGTTCTTTTGTTGTTTCGGTTATTGTATCTTTTTCGCTTGGGTTTTCGTTCGTTCTATTTTCTTTTGTGGGGTCTTGCCGCGCGCCATGCACGCTGACGTACACCTGTTTTCTCTGGTGTACGTTAGAATTAGAGGAAGAACAGGTTCAGCTAGGAGATCGCCAGGAGCCGAGGATACTCAGCAGGAGTGTCTTGTAGACGGAGCAGAAGAAGGAGTCGAAGCCTATTCTTGATGGTTCCAGTTTACTTTTATAGTTCTTCCTTTTCTATTGAACGATGTATTTTGTGTCTCTTCAGTATTCATTGGTTCAGTTTTGTATAAGGGCATGTTGACCCAAATATTATATCCCGGATGTTATCCCATTTGTGATATGATATTTTTATTCTGAGTTTGTCTATTATATTCTTGCTGATTGTGATCGGGGACCTATAACTTCGCATTAGATTTATTTCCAGACGCTTAGCGTATTGGATTGAGAAGAAAAGAAAAGAACAAAAAGATAATGTATATTTCTTCTCAATCTAATACGTCGCGGGCTTGTTCACATTCCGATTCCCCGGCATTTTGGGAAGCGGGGTGTGACAAATTTGTATATGGTTCATCACCTTTGATGCTTTATTTTTCAAATGCAACCATGGAAGATATTTTAAGGGATTATATAGAGGCGCTAATTAAACACTGAGCCCCATCACACACACATATATTAATGTAAATGATCACACAACCAATTATATCCAAGAATGGAGGATTTTGTTTAGTATTGAAGAAGGGGTCACCTTCTTCCTTGACTTTATACCTGGTTCTTGAGTTGGGTATCTGAAAAATATGCACATGTAGGAATTCGTGAGAGGACAAGGATTGGTTCTCCCGTTGTACCTCCAACAGTCAAGTTAACTAATGAACTTGAGTGTGGGGAAATAAGAACCGTGAGGGTTCTTGTAATTGTGCCGTGTGATTGATAGTTTAGTTGTATTTAGAAGATCGGATTTGTGGACCAATGTTTTTTCTCCTTTTTCTAAACCCCCTAAAAGTTTGAATAGTACCTATATTTATACTGAGTGTAGGAGGGGTAGATTGGTTACTTCGGCCAAGCACAGAGAGGAGGTGGCGAAGTGTGGGCTGGCGGCCACGTCGGCACTTTCCATATAGGTGTCGGCCAACGAGTGGAGGGAAGGTCGCTTCGGCATTAAATGGGAGGATACTGGCAGCATGGTCAGGGCCCACGTGGTCCGATGAGTCATGAAGACTATCTGGGCTAGAGTCAAGATGGTGCCTGCCAAGCATTAAATACGATGTTGACACGTTGTCATAGAGGGAAAGGCTCGAGATGAAAACAGTTCTTTAGTTTTACCGAAAAGTAACGCCTTTCGAGTCGATTTTGCAATCACCTGGCGAGTGGTCGAGTGGACTCGTGGTGAGTCGTCTTCGATTAGAGGGGGCAACAAGTACCGCCATTTGAGTCAGCATGGGAGGATGTCGACCTAATTTGTCTCTAGACACCTAATTGATTGGGGCATAACATGCAAAAGTGCATTTGTCCATCGCTTGGCATTGATTCATACTCGGATGAGTGAAAATACCATAACAATATATAAGACGAATAAATAAGCAGTCTGTTCTTTGCACAGACAAGTTCATTACAGGGAAACAAATAGGACTTAGTGAATCTTCCAACTAAATGTAAGATCATTGAAAACAAATGTGTAATCAAGGTCAAGCAGGATGTGATGTTCAAGTGATGCAGGGTGCACTTGATGGCAAAAGTGTACACCCAGGATGTTGGATTGACAATTGAAAGAGACATTTTCTCTAGTGGTTAGAATAGGCTATATTCACACAATATGACTTTTGTAGCACAATGGAACTTGAACTATTCTAGAAGGACACCGAGACGACTTTTACCTATACAAAACTAAAAAAAGTGATCTATGTGGATCAACCTATGTTTCATAACCAAGAGACTTGAGCACAAGGTGTACAAGTTAAAGGATCTTACCTATGGCTTAAAATATTTTTCCAGTATGTAGTGTTTTTGATCCTCTTGGACCATGCTGGGTCATGGTTTCTAGACGATTGATCATGACGATTAGGTCTACCTATACTAAGGCAATAGAAATTTGAGATCTCATGGTTGTATGTCGATGACAAGTTGCTAACTGGGTATAGTATAAAGACCAATGGGACTCCAATTGCTAGGAGCCATGCTCTAAAATAGAACATTGTTCCAACATAAAAGTAGAAAAGAAGTTAATACTATAAATCTCTTGCAAGAAGTATAGTCGATAGTCTTTTATGTGTACAATGATCGGCACATCCTCTACAATAGGACAGATGAGTGGGCATCGGTCCAATGCTGATACAACTCGACACATCCTCTACAATAGGACAGATGAGTGGGCATCAGTCCAATCCTGATACAACTCTCTGGAATGAGTCAAGATAATCCGACTGCACTTTATGTATTATACCATAACTGTGACGCTCCTGGGTTCACACAAGGCTGCAGTCCAAGGTGAAACCAGAGATGTCAAACCTGCCATGCACCCACACTGTGCATAAACATGTTTCATCACAGTAATATCCTCTAGTAGAACCAAATAGAAGTGCAGGTACAAATAGGCAAAATAAAGAGAATAAATATAATAGACATGATATAGAAGAGATATCTCATAAATAAAAAGAATCATGTCTTAACTATAATACATCTGATATCTGAATAAAAATGTCTCAACATGAATCAACTAAAAATCGTACTAAGGCATACTGCCTTTATAATATAAATATGAAACTCTAATGTCTGGATAAAACTCAAAACTACAGTGGAGTCTCTACAAGTAAAAATACGTGATGGTGACTATACCAGAACTCCGTCACCTTGCGGCTCTCCGAAACTCCGAACTACCTGAAAAGTAATTTAAAAAAAAAGAACAACAACAAGAGCGTCAGAGCATTATAGCAAGATTACCTCCATCCGCCCCTAGGGGAAGAGCTACTAGATGGAGTGAAGGCTCTATCTATTAAACATAGTCTACCTAGATTCATTTTTCCCGTATCTAAGTAGGATTAACATTTAGAAACCTACAACACGAGACGTAGTACGTCGAGCGAAATAATCCAAACAAGGAAACCCTCATGTATATACCATAAGTCTTAAATTGTAAATATCTAAATATTAAGACCGAACTAAGAAAAGACAATCTAATGAAACCAATAATTAGAAATCCATAACACGAGACTGGTACGTCGAGTAAAATAATCCAAATAAGAAAACACTCATATATATACCATATGTCTCATGTTGTGAATCTCTAATCATTGATCCCAACTAAGAAGTAAAGAAGACAGTAAAAGAAATAAGATATCAACACATCGTATTTATAATATCTTTCACTATTACTGAAGAGATAGAATAAAACACCAACACATAATTTTGTATACTTTCAAAAGTAACGTATCTTAGTCATATAGTTTAATGATAGGTCGTATTCATAATCGACATCTGTCATACTTAGGCTATCAAGTAATTGTCTCAGTGCAACAGACTACCCTGTAGGTATCCTGAATCGTGTACATAGCTCATTAATCTCATCGCGATCTTAGTGTGTAACATGAATATGGGACGGACTACCAAATAGGCATCCTAGAAATACGGCCCACGAGCCTCATCGTACCCTAGTGCGGGACGGACAACTAGATCAAGCCTCCTAAAATCCGACTCAATGGCCTGTACATGTGGAATATCGACGCACTACCTCATGTAGTACTGAACTGAGCTCATCAATGATATCTACCTCATGTATAAACTATGTATATCTGGTGTGTCGATGCACTATCCCATATAATACTGAGCTGTGCTCATCAACGACATCCAACATGTATATGAACTATATCTAATTCAAATATGATCAAATCAAAATTTATCATAAACCCCTTAGGATTCTTAAATGTATAATATAACATATTTATGACTATACGTGTAATATCAAGCGGCTCAAAACTCTGCGAACGCACCTCAAAACGGCGCAACACAGCTCCACAAAACGAGCAGGAAAAACAGACGGGATATCTGTTAGTAAAACAAGCATATCTTTCTCTAAGAAAACTATTTTTACAAATGGGTTTCTGTTTTGAAAATTAGATTCACACATTTTTCAAATAACATAAGTTTGGTTCAGTTTGGAGTTCATTTGTTATCCCAAATATCTAGTTAAATATTATATATATGCAGCCGTTTTTCTGCAGGACATGTTATTAGTAAATATAACATATCTTTTTCTATACAAAGTATTTTTAAGAATGATTTTCTGTTTTAGAAACTAGATACATATAGCTTTCATTTAAAACTAGTTTTTAAATTTAATGTTTGTTTGCTATCTTAAACTCTCAATTAAAGATTATACAAGTGCTACAGTTTTCTGCAGAAAAACATATATATAGTACATCACTTAAATTTCTCATATATGAATAAAATTATAAAAAACCTAATGATCATGATCATGATAATATCATAAATAGCAAGAAAAGATTATTCATCTAGCATTTATTTTAAGTTTTACTATCAAAAATCTGACTTTTAACACCTCAGGTTAAGATTAAAGCATGAAAACACATATTCAACATCATATTAATCATCTACACTAGTTATTTAACTATAGGAATGGGTTTGGATGAAGATAATCTTGACTCAAATATCATTCTAAGCCTCTGAGATAAACAAAAAGCAATTAGAAGTGCAAACAACCCGTTTTCTCCTTGCTGCACGTCGATGATCTCGCCCTTGTGTCGATATTTGCTTCACAAAGCTCTCAAAATTCTCAATTTTAGGGTTAGGGCTTTAGAGAGAGGAATAGGGACTGCTAGGGTTTGAAACTCTGATGTAAGGGTGATAATTTTCGTGAAAACATAAGTATATATATATGCAAACCCGAAATAAACCCGTTTGACCCGAACCAGGAAACCTAGTCTGACTAGGAAAATAACCTTCGGTATTTTGGCAATAACTTTCGCGTCTGACCTTGAAATAAGGTGATATAAGATTTATCGGAAAGCTCTTGAATATACCTGCAACTTTAGCATTTTAAGTTTTTCTAGATTCTAACTGTTTCAGTGTGTAAAAAGCATATACTTTTAACTGGTCGTTTTTCCCAGATTCAGGCCCGTGCACGTGTGCATGATATCACTTCTATATTCACATATATACATTGAATTAATCTCAAATCAATTCTTACCATACTAAAACATTAATAAATATTATTTTTTTCATAATACAACACATTTATTATTTATTACAAAATATTCAAATTTTTCGGGTTTTACAATAACTGCATGGACTCTCACCTATAGTGATATTCAGATGTTGACTGGGCAGATAATTTGGATGGAAAAAAGTTAATGTCTTATTTGAAAGTACCCTAGAGGGGGAGGAGGGTGAATATGATAATTGCTAATCTAATCTGATTTCGATGCTAAACTAAAAACTTAGAATGCAATATCCTAGTAATATGATATACAATAAGATATGCAAGGATAAACAAAAGACAATAAGCGATATAAACAAGCACAAGATGTAAAGAGAGATAGTGCGTAAATGATAAACACAAACACACGATATGATCACGGAGTTCGGTCAACCTTCAACCTACGTCTCCTCTCCTCACCTTGAGGAGATCTCCACTAAATCTCAAATACTACATAATAACGGTTTCCAAGTTCACTGATAACTTTTACAACTCACACAATGTCAATCACATAAATTACACTTCTCTAAGTGTTGGACTAACCGTGTCACCTTCCTTAAGTGTTTGAAATTATAACCTCTCCCTAGGATTAACAACCAACTCACTCCTCTTGGAATTGACCCCGGTCTCTTCCCAACCACTCTTCTAAGTGTCCTTGTATATTACAATATGTTTAACAATAAGTGCGAATAAAGATTTTGTTCTCTAAATAAGTGAGAACAAATGTAAAGCTCTCTCAATGAATCACTTTCACAACCCAAATATACTTAATGTGAAATACTAAAGCTCAAGTGGTTGTGTGTGTAAACAATGAGTAAAACAAATATAAACACAAGTAAATCTAATATATATGAAAATTAAAATATAAATTAGCTAAAAGAAGGATTTAGAAAACTTCTCCAAAGAAAGGAGAGAGAGATTTGAGCGCCTCAAAAATGAAATCGAGATCCTTTTCTTTGTGAAACATTTTTCACATAAACAAACACACTTGATCTTTTAAAAACTTAGAAACAAACTGGTGAAACTTCTCTTATCTTTCTTAGCTAAAAAATAGATAAAACAAAAACTAGCCTTTATAGAAAAAAGCATGATCAATCGACTGGTTGAATATATCGATTGACTGGTTGAATATATCGGTCGGCTAATAAACTAGTCGTTACTGTAAAGAAAATAGCCAGCCATGACTCGGTCGACTAAAAAACAAGATCAGTCGACTGAAAGCACTATTCGGTCGACTGACTCTATTGGTAGGTTGATTTATCAAGTGACAAAACTAATACTGAAAATTTTCATCGTTCGACTAAAAAGATTGTTCGGTCGACCAGTCCAAGCATTCGGTCAACTGAAAAACTGATATAACAGATACTTAAATTTTTTTAAAAAGTTGATTTTCTAAATTTATTTTAAAATAGTAAATAACTCCAAAAATAGTAAAACTTTGGAAAATGTTAATATATATGAACATGAACATGTTACAAAAGAAATTTCTAAAATATCATTTCCCATTTGTGAAAACTCATTATTTTTACAAAATAATAAAAAATACAAAAACTTTAAATATGATTTCATCGATTTACAGAATCAACAAAATATAAAATCGTTGAACACATGATTTTGATGAAATCATTTCAGACACGTTGTCTTCCAAAATAGATGTATAATGCAATGAAACAATTGTGTTAATCGTTAAAACTAGTTTCATATTTATCACATTTTTGAAATAAAACTATTTTTGAAACTAATAGTTATATTTTTATGGATAAACATATTTACAAAGATATTCAAAAAACCCTTTAGCAAAGTGAAACAAACAATAAACGCGATAAATCAAAATTATGTGTATGTGTATAGTTTGAGCTTTAAGTATAACACATAAAGTAAACAACCTAAACTACAAACACTATACCAATCTTAGAAATCTTCGTGAAGCTCGATCTTGGTAGCATGGATGAAGCGATAGTGTGTCTTTAACTTGAATGACATCACACTTCATCCTGATTTCCTCCAACCTCCATGAATATCATTGTTAAAGCTCAAGTTCATCCAACCTCAACCTGAGAATGTTTGTGTAGGATACTTAATAAGTAAATGCAAATACTCGAAAACAATATTAGGAATTGTTTGTTAATTGTCAAAACTAGTTTAGATAATAGGCTCATAAACATGAGACCTGACATTATTGAATGACAATGTCATTTCTTAAGGTGGTAAGAAGTGATAGTCTATATTTGTAAGGATCATGGATTTCTAATACTAGTTGAAATAATTTTCTAGTATTTTAAAATATTTAATTATGATTTTTAAAAGAGTATTTATATTTTTCTCAAATTTTTATAATTGTTTATGAAAAGTCCAAATTTATAATTATTTAAATGATTTTAATATTTATAAATTTATTTTATGCGGTAAAAATTTTTAGAATTAAATTGTTATGTTTCGGTACTATTACGTATTATTTTAAATAATATATTGTATTATTGTTACTATTACGTATTATTTTGTATATTATGTTGAATTATTAATTACGTATTATTTGTGTAAATTATTATATTATTTTAATTATTGCATATCAGCTGTCATATTAGCACGACTGGTAGGTTTCATCATGTAGGTAATTGTCCCATAATTATTTGATTTTAAATATAAGTAAATATATTTTTATTATTAATTATTCTCGTTTAATTGTATAATATGTGAATATTTTGACTATTTCGTATCAACTCTTGTATTAGTATAACATGTACGTTTTTATTTGTAGATAATTACTCTGTAATTAATTTAATTTTTAAATACCCGTAATTATTTATTTTAATTATTTTCATTTTAAACTCTAACCATAATATTATACTATATATATATATATATATATATATAACCCGTACCCTCTCTCGTTTTCATTTATGCACCCGCCGCCCCTTATGCTATCTCCTCTCTCTCTCTCTCTCTCTCTCTCTCTCTCTCTCTCTCTCTCTCTCTCTCTTTCTCTCTCTTCAACTCTTCTCTCTCTCCTCACCTTTCTCTTCCCCGACGCCCATGCTAACTCCACCCTCGCTGCTGTCTAGCCGCGCCACCGCTGCTGCCGCCATCAGCCAGGCCGACCACCTCCTCTTCCCCTGCACTGCCGTCGATCTCCTCCTCTCTCAACAACGCGACCACCCCTACCTGCACCCCAGATCTGACCGCACCTGCACTGTCGCACACCCTATGCTCCACCCGACAACCACTGCTGCCCCAGCCTCCTTGCAGCCCCGACCACTGACCATCTCGTCACTGAGCAACCCTACCAAGCCTCCAGCTCCCCTTCACACTTCCAGTCCCCTCCTCCCCGCGGTCAACCGAGCCCTACCACTATAGCCAGATCCGTTCGAGCCGTCGCCCGCCTCTCTCCTCCTCGCCGATGAACTCCGACTGCAACCACCTTCTCTAGACTCTCCTCTCCAAGATGCCCTCGACTCGCCGTCGAGCTGCCCTTCCTCCGTCCACCCGCCTGCAGCCCTCTTCGTCGAGTTCCTCTGACGAACTCTGTCATCACCGCCTTTACCGACGCCCTCTAGATCCAACACCATTCGTCGAGATCACGCTACTGTCCTCACTTCGCCATCGGATGCAGTGCTTCGTCGTCATGCTCTCTACGTCAGATCCGACCCGTACCGCTCTTCAGGCCCGCACTCAGATCAGACCTGCCGACACGCATGTCAGCGTCGATTCGTTCAACGAACCCCGAGGTAAGATCTTACTTCCCTTTGACTTGTTATTTTAGTATTTATATCCGATATTAATTAGTTGCTTAGATTATGTCGTGATATTGTGATAACTGTGTGGGCTTGTTCATGAAATTGTGATTTATCTATTTATGTGAATTGGTGATATAATTATCTGCGTGGATTTGATGAACAATATTAAATAAATTGTAATTATGTGATAAATAGTATTTTTTCAAAATAATTATTATGAATTAAAAGAATTTATTTCGGCAGTGGAATTATTTTTGGATAATTATATTAATTAAAAAGAATTTATTGAGAACAGATCATTTAGAAAAATTATAATAATTTAAAGGAATTATTTTGGGAAAAGAATAATTTTTGATAATTATGATGATTTAAAGGAATTCATTTGCAAAAAGAATTATCTATTTTGGATTTTAACTAATTTATGATTTTGTATGAATAGTTTAGAGGGCTGGATAAAAAGATATTGATGAAACCTGACTGCATGTATGTTTTTACTGTTTATGATCATATTTTACGTTTTGCATTTATTTAATGTATTTAACATGTTTGTTATGTATTGTTCATGTTGTGTTTGAGAACCCTTAGTAGTTTTTAACTTAGTGGTCGCGTGCGTCATGAACAGACTTAGTGACATGTGAGTGAGTTGACTGAGTTAGGTGGTGAACCCGAGTTTTAATGAGGATTATGGTTGATTTAGAAAAACGAGAAGAGTTGGGATGGGAAAGTTAATGTTCATATGATCAGATAAGGCTGTTGATGTATCTTCCAGGCTCGCGTCAGTGGTTGGTGTCGCCACTGGGGTTGGTTTGTAGGGCTAAAGTGAAGTGTGTACATCACTTTAGTCAGTGGCAATTTGATTCGTCACCCGAGTTTTGCTTGAGTTCGGACCAGGCAGAAAACTGTTTACGTGTAGTCCTCTGGCCGCATGTGTAGCGGGATTGGATGCACGTAGGAGATTTGTGAACAGTCAATTATCCGTTGATATGAGCGTTGACTCTATATGAGATGTGGACCAGTGATTTTTAGGATGATTAGTATTCGACCCGGTTACCGTATGTGGTTAGCTTTATGTTTATCAGGTTTTAGAAGTGAATTTGCACGTTGATTTTGTTGGATTTCCAGTTGTACATGTTAGACCCTAGAGGGGGGGGGGGGTGATTAGGGTCTTATGCTAATCTAATCTTGATTAAAAGCTAATTAAAATAATATTGATCAATTAGTTCTTGCAAGAGATAGATATGAAAAAGAACGATAAGAATATGCACAAATAAAATATAATCCAAGCAAAACACAAACACACGATATGTTTGAGGTTTGGTCACCACGACCTATGTCCCCACTCCTCACCTCGAGGAGATATCCACTATTACAATCCGGTTTGGAAGCCGAAACTTCTACACACTCGGTTTACAAGTTCACCAAAAACTCTCACACTATACAATCACTAATCAATCACACTTTACACACTAAGTGTAGGAACCTAGCCCGTGTCCTCCTCCTTAAGTGCTCGGATGCAACCTCTCCCTAGGTTCGTCAACCGACGCCACTCCTATTGGATTCGACCCCATCTCTCGCCTCACACTTCTCTCGGTGTACAAGTGTATTACAAGTGATTCTCACAAAAGAAGATTAAATACAATGGTTTGTTCACAAATAACAAGTGAGAACACAATGAAGCTTACACTCACTAAATCACACTCCACAACCCATACTATATGGTATGAAGATATTAAGCTCAATATGTGTATGTGATAACAGTGAATGAAACTCAATAAATATAGCTAATTGAAATGAAAATGAAATAACAAGCTATATAAGAGTTTAGAAAACTTCTCAAACAAGAAAAACAGTAGATGATGATCCCAATAGGATTTGAAAGCCACTTCTTGTTGTAGGAAAACTTCTCTTGAAACAGATTGATGAAATCACTTTAAATAGCTCTTTGAAATACACTAAATATTTTGTTAAACACAAAACTTGGATTTCTTGGGTTTTTGGAAGGAGAGCAGCAATGGGGTATATATAGCAACCCAATACATCAGTAAAAACATAAGTAAAAGACCAAAAAACCCATTTGAAAACAGCTGTAAAAACTAGCCGTTGGAAAAAGTCTGACAGTTCGGCGGTCGACCGGTGCGGTCGACCGCGAAGCTCAAAAAACACAGTTTTGAAAATATAAAGCTGGCGGTCGACCGCGACGGTCGACCGCAAAACTCTCTGGATGTTTTCACGGTCGATCGTCATGGTCGACCGCGAGCACATAAAAATAGTGCTAAGGAAAATTATCACTGGCGGTCGACCGCGGCGGTCGACCGCAAACTGATACACTGCATACTGATAGGTTTTTGGGCTGTTTTAAAAATTCATTAAAAATATCAAATCAATTCCAAAAATAGTAAAACTTTAGGAAAAGTTTCTAAATGATAAAATGAACATGTTAGAAAAGGATTTTTGGAAAATTAATTTTCGTTTGTGAAAACTCCCTATTTGTGAAAAGTGTTCGGAAAACCTATTTTTCGTGAACATGAAAATTGACATAAGGCTTGTAAATATGTATATATATATTATGCATATTTTATATGTATATAATAAAGTATGAAAGAGCTGTAAACATGAAATAAAAGATATTGTAACAACGTTTGATGAAAAATCATTTATATGATAGAAAACGTCAAAAATCGTGTTAAGTGTACATATATTGAGCTTAGATATTAACATACAATATATGTAAGTAAACTAAACTTATACCTAGGTAAATCCACACATATGAACTTGAATCTTTAACGCTTGATTGCCGTGTGTTGAAATACCTGTAAAGAGAAACATAAACACAAAAACTAGAGAATATATTAGCGATAAATTGTTTAAAAAATCATCATCAAAACTATAGGGTCAACGGTACATTCTTTGTCATTTCTATTGTTATATCATTTTTCGTATTAGGTTTTTGTACGTTCTTTTCTTTTGTGGGGTCTTGCCGTGTGCCATGCATGCTGACGTACACCTGTTTTCTCTGGTGTACGTCAGACTTAGAGGAAGAACAGGTTCAGCTAAGAGATTATTAGGAGCCAGAGGATTCTCAGCAGGGGTACCTTGCAGACGGAACAGAAGGAGTCGAAGCCTACTCTTTTCATTTATTAGTTGATGGTTCCAGGTAGTTTTGTAGTTCTTTCCATTCCTGCCTGATCGATGTATTTTGTATCTCTTTAGTATTCATTGTTCAGTTTTGTATAATGGCACGTTTGTCCTGTATTATTATGTATTGGATGATATTCATTCGTGATATGTATTATTTTATTCTGAGTTTGTCTATTATATTCTTGCTGATTGTGATCGGGGACCTGTGACTTCGCATTGTATTTATTTCTAGACGCTTAGCGTATTGAATTGATAAGAAAAGAAAAAAAAATGATAGTGTATATTTCTTCTTAATCTAATACGTCGCGGGCTTGTTCATGTTCTGATTCTCCGGTATTTTGGGAAGCGGGGCGTGACAATATTCATTTTCACTTAAAGTGGCTATGTGGTGATATACACAGCAGCATTAGAGGCAAGCTAGTTGTGCATATTCTTGGAGGATCTTGATGTAGCTAAATATGCAGAGAATGAATTTATTCTCTAAGTGATAGTATGCTAATTGTTGGTTATTTGAAAGTATTTGGGTCGAAAGTTATTTTCTACATTGCGGTACTCATTACAACTTCAGTCATTTACAATAAGTTCAAAAAGTAAAATTAGTCTTTTTATAAGACTCTCTTACATAATATAAAATTAAAAAGATTACAACTCTCCTCAAACACATGCAGAGAATGTTTATCACTCGTTTCTTGCATGAAATTTTTGCCTGTACCGGGGTTTATCCGTGGACCATCACGGATCAGATCTGGTTGATCGGAATAAAATATCAATGCTCTTGCTTCACAAAGAAAACAACCGCAAAAGTAAATAATCTCAACAAAGTGAGATTACTACTCTTTTCTAGATCAAAACAAAGTCTGATCTCAAGGAATAGTGGAATAGGCTTCAGATCTCTCGAAATCCACTCTTTATGCACAGGAATTCGCTAAGATCTCGCTAGCCTCTCTCAAATTCACCAGAACCTCTCCCTAGCTCATCTAAAATTCGTGGCTCCCTTTTGATTTGCCTTTATGAGGGTGCTAGGGGTGTATTTATAGATTTTAAATATCGTGTTTATGGATATGATTGAAGAACAACCATTATTATCTGTTTAGGTGGGTTTTTGGTTGTGTAACAGCTTCCACACATTTAAGGATAACCCCACATGTTTATGGATGACCCAAAGGAGTTCTAGAAGCCAATATTATTAGAAAATACGTTGGGAGCTGACTTGGGCATAAGTCATTTCGAAGTGACTCGGAATTTCCGAGTCACTTTGAGGTGACTCGGATTTTCTGAGATAATTTATACTATCTTTAGTATTTTAGCTTTAATTCTCTCGTCCGACCTCAGAATGAGGTAATTTAAGTTGCGTTGGAAATTTGGCGTCACTTTGAGGTGACTTGGATTTTTTGAGATAATTTATACTATCTTTAGTATTTTAGCTTTAATTCTCTCGTCCGACCTCAGAATGAGGTAATTTAAGTTGTGTTGGAAATTTGGCAAAGAGACCTAATTTTTTTATCTTTTGAGATTTTTCAAATTCGAAGTGAATCATGGTCAAAATTTTAATTCTTATCGAACCATGCATTCTAAATCTCGTTGTTGCTTCCTCGCTTCGTATTTTCACGTGCTTCTTCTGCTTTGTGCGCTTCTTCGCCTTGCGTGTTCCTTTACTTCCTTTTGGCATCAGATGATCTTCTTTGACTCGGATAATAACGTTCATCACATTTTCTTCATCTTGAGCTACGTGCGAGAACCTATAGGTACTTTTTGACGCCTACAGATACCACCTCCAAAGTGTTTCGGGCTCATTCTTTTATAAAGAAGCCTGTAATAATTTGGATATGATAGATCCAACCTTCAATTCCTAGACTTCTTCATCTTTTAGTCTATTCAGTATTTTGTCGAATAGCTAAAATTCTTTCGGTGCTACGTTTATCATATGACCATTATCATAATCTTGAATTGGAATTAGAGTATTGGTTTTTGAATTAGCTCGTGTCATTGGATCGACATTGAACTGATTATCTTCATCGAGAATTCATATCTGAATCATGATTGAACTCCGGGGGATTATCCTTTGACCTGGAATTTTTTTAAGTCTTATTTCAGCAAATCTATCGCTACGTTGATCAGCGTTGACCTTCATTGTAGCGCATTGTCCGGCGTTAACACAGTTTATACTCGTACGTTTACTAGAGTCTACACAGTTTAAGCTTGATTGACATTGTACCGCATGACAGGCCCAAGTGTAGAGGTTGCAGGACTAACCATTGATGCTGGTTCATCTGTAGGTACGGATCTTACCCTTACGTCCCACTAGTTATTTGCTTAACCATAGGAGAGTTTTGATTGTAGGACCAGCTATTAGAGCTGATACGACTACCATTGTAAATGCTTTAAAGGTTCCTCATGGAGGCTTCAACTAGAATTGATGTTGTCCTGGGTGTTTAAGTCACGAGACCAACTAATGAAGCTGGTGCATCAGTGACTATCGTACTTATAGGATTTTTGGTAAACCCTTAGCTATCAATGGATTTGATAAGCCTCTACCGACTACCGTTTGAGTCAGGCTAGCATACAGATTGTCTAAGTCCGTTTTGCATATAACGTTATGCTAAAAGAGTTAACTCTCTTAGACTTAGTACTATGATATTGAATTATAGACTTTGTCATTGTTACGGAAATAGGCTACTCGGCAACGCGAGTTGGGTGTAGACTTGAACAATCCTTTGATCTCGGGTTATCCTTAAGAATATTATGTATAATATTCTCCAAGAACTTCATGTTGGAAATAAAAAAATCAGTTTATCATCATATACACATTGTAGGTTGGAGAAACAGTTTATACTCATATACTCGTTGGAGTATAGGAGCAGTTTAACCTCATATACCTGTTGGAGGATTTCGTTCTCATTTGGCTTGTTTTGTCGTCATGATACTGGCATCAACCAAGGCTTGAATGCTATTTTTTAGAGTAATACAAGCCTTAGTGGGGTGATGAACCCTCCTGTGATATGCACAGTACTTCGGATTAGAAATCTTGTTTGCTTCCTCCTGATTTGTAATCGATGGTAGCTTCATTTTGTTGTTGGCGAGAAGATACTTGAAGATGGCTGGAACTTCATTATCTTCGAAAGAATACTCCTCCTAGATTTTTGGATTAAGAGTCCCTTATTACCTTCAAGATTGCTGTTGATAAATGTCGACAGCAGTTGCAGGTCCTTTAGCTAGCCGTCGATTGGCCTCTTTCGGCTTTCTTCCTTTTGAGAAATCGTTCGGCCTGTTTATCACACAATTTTAACTCTTTTTAAGTTTTAGATGGTACGACCCCCAAGGCTTCCAAGATATCGATGGAAGGATTGTTGTGACATATCTGCAAGATGAACTCCTCTGTGACAGAATCCCTACAATTCATTGCCTTGTTGCGTAAGCATTTGACAAAACTATCAACTGACTCACCATCATTCTTCTTCTCATCTAGAAGATCTCTGATCGACACTTTGGTGTCATCATCGAAGAAATTGTTGAGAAACGAGCTTTCCATGTCATCCCAGCAGTTGATGCTCCCCGGCTTGAGACGTCGATACCAATCGAAGGCCGTCCTGAGAAGGGTGCCCACGAATGACTGAATCATCAGGGGTTCATTCCCAGAGATCGCTTCCAGGTGGGACTTGAAATAAATTAGGTGCTGAGTAGGTGAACCTTTCCAGTTAAACGGCGTGAAGTTAATTAGATTGAACTTCACCGGGTACGGAATTGAATACCACTCTCTTGGATATGAACACGAAATGCGGGTCCTCTTTACTTCTTGAGCCGATAGCAAGGCGTTGACCTTATCTTCCAGCTCCTTGTTTGGTGGAAAAATTTAAAGAAGAAAATGGAGAATTAAATTTTGTATTATTCTCTCTGACAGGCTCAAAAAAAGAATTAATTACAATTCTCTCGATCCAACTTCTTTCTGACAGACTTAGAAAAGAAATTACAAATCTTCTCGATTGGTTTCTTGACTTATAAAAAGAAAGAAGGATCGATGGAGATCCTTCCATTTGTTTAACCTGGGTTCTTTCTTGGTGTCGATGAGATACCTCCCTTGAAACTCGCGTCAAGTTTACTTCTCATTGACGATCCGACGTTTCACCTTGCTGAAACGTTATCTTCACCTCTTTACTCTACATCTTGGATGAACTTGCAAAGCAAGTTTGAAACTCTTGATGAGTTGATAACTCTGAACGAGTTTGAAACTCTATGAAAGAGTGGATTTAACCGAAATCGTTTTGTAAGCCAAGGATGAAGAAAGCTCCTGTTGTCGAGAATGCTCTGAGCTCTCCAAAGATAAGTGTCGATCTCCCTTAAAGATGATCTGCCAAAACATCTCTTCTTTGCTACCGAAAAGAGAATGAATTGGAGATCCCGAACTCAGTTGATTTTACCGCTATTTATAGGGGATTAAGGGGTGTAACCGCCCCCTTAAATCTTTCCTTAATGAGGGTTTAATGGGGGGGGTGTAACCATCCTCCCATAAATCTCTCTATGATAGGATGGTGATCCCATCAAATCGTGAAAATAGTTTTCAAACCGTTCAGCTCGTGTTTGAACGAGTCAAACATAAGAATTACATTCTGGGCACGAATTCTGTGTTCTAGACCTGAGACGCAGAGTTGGGCTCTACATTTGAGCCTGAAAACGTAACCATGAACTCTACACTTTGAGTCTGGAAGGCAGCCATGAACTTTACATTTTGAGTTTGGAACGCAACCACGAACTCTGCGTTTTGAGTCTAGAACAAAACCACGAACTCTGTGTTTTGTTGTTGGGATGCAGAGATGAACTCTATGTTTTGACTCTAGAACACAGAGGCGAGCCTTAGGCGAGCTTGGCGAGCTTCAAGCTAAATCTAATGCTCAAGTCTAGTCTTGCAGACGAACTTCAGAACATAACTTGATGCGAAGAACAAGTCATAACTTTTAAACTGTAAGTCGAAATTGGATGAATTATATATGAAAATTGACTATCTCAACGAGACAGAGCCGACCAAACTAACCCTAAGGGTTTGGTTTGCTCTCGTCTGTTTTGCTAAATTTCTTAAGGTTTGAGAGATATTTACGTTTTGACTTGAAGAGATCGTCAATTTGTAGTCCCTTTTACTAGAGCGTTGCAAAGATCGTCATTTTGTAACCTTCATCTTAGCTCCTTGAAAATATAAGAGTCGTCAAATTATAACTCCCGATGCTAATTATGAAGGCTGTTAAATTAGAGCTTTCATCGATCTACGTAAAAGTTTTTAAATTGTAGTCTTCTGAAAGCCGTCAGATTATAACTTTCATCATCGGTGTTTGATAAGGATCAGTTATCTGCAAAAAGTTTTAGACAATCTACACTCCTGTATCATCTTGTTGTCCTCACCTATATCTTCCTTCGAAGGACGTTGAGGAGAATGAGTTGGACTACCCCACACATTTTTATCTCTAGGAGGTGCATTTGAACCATGCCCAGTGTTATTGAGGGGTGTATCAGCCTTGATAACTTTGTCCACTCTGGATCACTGTCATTTGCGATGTTCTAAGTACGGCGGCTGGATTCAGCTCGCTGATTTGACATAGTCTGGAGTTGTTGATCATGTTACCCTCTTATCCGTTATATGGTTAACTCCATTTCCATATTCACTTCAGCTCTGAGTTCCTCTCACTGTTGAGCTAAAGCCTCTTGAAGCATTTGAGCCACTAGGTCGGGAGCAATTGTGAATGACTCTCTTGCTTCCCCCATGATGGGTATTGTATCGTTGGAGGCGATTGAGGAGTAAGTATTCGATAGTTCGTCTTTCGAAAATAGTCCTTCGTGCATCTTCGGGTAATCCCTATGTCCAATAGCTTCTAGCTAGAGCTGAGACATTCATTGGGCTATCCCTAAATTGACTTTTCTTCTGGGAGAAAAGTCGGGATTAGATCCGTTTGAAGCAATCACAAACTTTTCTTTGCCAACCATGTTGATGTTGACTTCAGATAATTCATCATTATCGATGGTAGATTTTCTCTCATGGAAACATCTTGGCTTGAGCTTTGACGCTTCGGTGATAAGTTTCTCGAATACCGAGACCCTTTGTAAAATGGTCATGGGGCTCCTACATTTTGATAATACTACCCTGATAGATCTCTCACATGGACAGTGAGAGCTGGTTTCTCGGACACCCTCCTTTTGGGATTTGTTCACACCCCCAACCTTGTTGGCCTCTTTATTTTGATGATATTTAACAAACAATTTATCACTAATGTTGTTTGTCTAGTATTTGTGTTTATTTATTTATTATAGACAAACAACAAGTTGGAGGATGGATGAAATTATGCATTCGTGATCATATCCAATGGAGGTTGGCGAAATTATGGAGTGAAGCCTATGCAATTCAAATTGAAGATCCAAGTTCAAGCTTCATCCGCAAGTGTACCAAGTTGAGCTACATCGAAGACCTATCAAGCTTGTGTATATTTAGTTTAGGTTTTATATTATGTGTATTAGTACTTTAAGCTCAATCATATACACACATACACGCTTTGGTTTCATATATATATAGTTATATATATACATATATGTTTTGGTTTGATATTTTTCAAGTCTTACTATGAAACAATTGAATACATTGAAAATATATTTCTTATTTCATACTTATATGCATATATATGATTTCATCAATATCAATTTTATTTAGTTCAATGAAATCATGCTTTAGTGCATTATATGTGTATTTTGATAAAATACTATATTCATTGTTTATAGACTTCATAACAATAGTTTACATCTTTCTTCAAAGTCTATAAAATCATTTTGTATTGTTTCAAAATATGGTTAAGCTAAAATGTCAAAACTCATTTGTTCACATTTTTATGTTTTGGACTATTGTAAAATAATGATATTTTTTATTTGGGATGTCCTTTCTGAAAACAAGTTTTTGTAGCTTGTGTATTATCATGTCTATAATCTTTTCCCAAAGCTTTATAATTTTTGGAATTTGTTTGATATTTAACAAGGTTTTAAAATCAGAAAACAGTTTTTAAATCTGAAATTTCATATGTCAGTTTGCGGTCGATCGCCACGGTCGACCGCCCCTGAGTTCAGAGACTCAGGAAGTTTTTTAGAGGGTCACGGTCGTCCGTGACGGTCGACCGTGACGATCAACCGGATGTTCTCACGGTCGACCGTCACGGTCGACCGGATGTTCTCACGGTCGACCGTCACGGTGGACCGGATGTTCTCACGGTCGACCGCCACGGTCGACCGGATGTTTTTCTGTGGCTAGAGTTTGTCTCAGGCATTACTCGCGGTCAACAACACGATTTCCACGATCGACCGTCGAACAGTCAATCAGCTTCCAACGGCTCTTTTCTTGAGTTGTTTTCTATAGGCCTTTTGGTCTTTTGTTTGGGGTTTTTGGCTGAGGTTTTGGGAGGCTATAAAAACCCCATTGCTCTCATCTTTCAAGAGATCTAAGAAGTTTTTAAACAAAAGTTTAACAAGGGTTTAAGCTTGTTTAGTTTGTTTTAAGTTTGTGGTTTGCTTTTACAAAGAGGAGCTTACATCAGTTGTTGAGGAGTTCATCTTTAATATTTCATCATTCTCTCTTTGTGTTTATAGAGAAGTTTCCTTAACTCAACTTCCTAGCATTTTTACTATTGTATTTCATTTAATTTTATTGCTAGTTCTTCTTGAGTTAAATTTTATTTGTTCTCATTTTTACACACACCCACATTGAGCTTATAGTATTTACATATATAGTATAATTGGCGTTGTGAGAGTTTGTAATATTGAGTTGTGCTTAATTGAGTTCTCATACATTGTAGAGAACAACTATTGTTGTATTCATGTGTAATTTGTAAGATCACTTTGTAATACACTTGTACACCGAGAGAAGTGTGTGGTGTGAGTCAGGGATCGTCCCAAGAGGAGTGGGGTAGGTAACATACCTAGAGAGAGGTTGTAATTCCTAACCTTTGAGGGAGACACGTCTGTGACTAACACTTGAGAGGGTGTAGAGTGGGATTGTAAAAGTGGTGATTGTAAAGTTTTCGGTTAGCTAGAAAATCGAGTGTGAGGTGTAAACGTTGTTCGGGTAAGTGTAGAAAACCCGGTTTTGATAGTGGTTTTCTCCCCGGGAGTGGGGAGCGGAGACGTAGGATGGAAGGTCCGAACTCCGTGATCATATTGTGTGTTTGCATTGTTTATAATACCCTATCATAATTGTATCTTTAGTTTAGATTGTTTACCCTTGTGTTAATTTATATATCCTTGCATATATTTCATCATATACCTCTTTGCTAGGATATATCTCTTTATTCATATTGCATATTCTTACTCATATCATATTGTATATCTATCTTACAAGAATAATTCTTTAATTAGTTTTAACTGGCATAAAATCGGATTAGATTAGCATAAGATCCTTATCACTCCCCCTCTAGGGTCTAACAAACCTGATGGTGCAGCTCATTGGAACAATCCATCACTTGATGGTGTGATGCCCTAAGTATAACATTGTCTTTTGACGGACATGTCTTCTTTTGGGGATGAATAACTTTGTTGA
>BQKN01000608.1:57152-68556 GCA_022839385.1 Asparagus kiusianus
TGATTTCACTCATTGTTTACACACACCCACTTGAGCTTATTGTATTTGCATACATTGTATATTTGGGATGGTGTGAGTTGTAACAATTGAGTGTAAGCTTTCATTGTGTTCTCATCCATATTAGAGAACAATCATTTATTGTAATTGTTCTTATTGTGAGATTTACTTTGTAATACACTTGTACACCGAGAGAAGTGTGTGGCGAGAGTCGGGGATCGTCCCAAGAGGAGTGGCATCGGTTGACGAACCTAAAGAGAGGTTGTATCCGAGCACTTGAGGGAGACACGTCTAGTTCAACACTTGAGAGGGTGTAGTGTGGGATTACAAGAGTGTGTTAGTTGTAGAGTTTTCGGTAAACTAGAAAACCGTATTGTGAGGTGTAAACGTTGTTCGGGTAAACGTAGAAAACCCGGTTGTGATAGTGGAGATCTCCTCGAGGTGAGGAGTGGAGACGTAGGTCGTGGGGACCGAACTCCGTAATCATATCGTTTGTTTATGATTACATTGGCGCACTTTTTTTTATGTTCATGTCTCATATCACCTTTGTTTATTGCTTGTTGATTATATTACTATCTAGTTTAGATTGTTTACCCTTGTGTTAATTATATATCCTTGCATATATTTTATAGTATATCTCATTGCTAGGATATTTACCTTCGTTCATATTGCTTATTCTTGCTTGTAACATATTGTATATCTCTCTTACAAGAATAATTTGTTAATTAGTTTTAATTGGCATAAAATCGGATTAGATTAGCATAAGACCCTAATCACCCCCCTTCTAGGGTCTAACAATTGGTATCAGAGCTTGGTGCTCTTTGATTTAAGGACTAATCGCCTTGAGTTAAAGATCCAAGTTATCTTATTTGTGCTAATCTAGTTATGATTATATTTGTCTTGCTTGCATATATTCACATATATATCATGAATATAAATGTATTTCGTTTAGGCTATAATCCAAATATTGCTCCAAAATATAAAAATTTCCCTTATGCTCAATGGTGCTCAAAATTTAAAATATTTATTGAATCTAGAAATATTGACTTATGGGAAGTTATTGATTGTGCTTACATTGTGTCCACATTAGAGAAATCCAAGTGGAGCGATCATGATAATAAAATGTTTACAATGAACAAGCTTTTGTTAGAATTTTTGCTTAATGCATTTGATTCATCCTTTTCTAACAAATTTTTTCATTTTGATAGTGCTTACAAACTTTAAAAATTTATTGAAGCACATCAATGGGACTTGGAGGCAATCCGACAAGCTTTGGAGGATTCTTCTTCAAGTTCATGTGGAGCATCATGCACACGGCTACAAGAGGATAATTCTTGTGTAGTAAGCGATTTCGATTCCGATAATAATTTATCTATTGATGAACTCGCTTGTGCATATGAGAAATTATCGCATGCCTACACTAAATTGTAAAATAATTTTGTTGATCTCAAAAGCAAGCATGTTAGTTTAAAATCCGATCATGAGAAGCTAGCCTCCAATTTTGATATCATTTCTCAAGAAAATATTGCTCTTAAAGAAATTAATGATATGTTAAAATTGGAAAATAAAAATTTGACTTCATCAATTTCTAGCTTAACTCATGCTAATAAAGATGTCATGCTAGAAGTAGAATGCATCAGAAATGAATTTGATTCTTTTAAGAATAACCTTACATGCTCTACTTCTATTATCAATGATGTTGTGACCAATAATAAATTGAATCTTGTGAAAAACCGCATATCATGCTTAGATTCATCTTTTAACACATGCATTGATAATCATAAGAAACTTATGGACAAGTGTGCTAAATCTAGTGCTATAACTTATAAATCAACTACACACTATGTACACTTGTATAGCAAAGTTTACAAATGCTCAATTTGCGATTGTAAAGGCCATTTAGCTAAATTTTTCTATGATGCACACAAATATAAAAATGTCAATGCTCCTTGTGCATCTCATCAATTTTCTTCATCACATGTACACACACATGCACCCATTGTTCATCATAAGCATGCTAATGTGTATCATTATGATTTTTGTGGTAGAGTTGGTCACTTAGCTAAGTTTTGTTTTGATTTACAAAAAGTTTCTAAATCGTAAAATATTTTAAGTAGACCAACATTATTTCAAAATATTTCTCATTTGCAAAATAATCTTAAAAGACCATCTTTATTTGTAAATGTTCCTCGTGCACATCCACATGGTCAACATAACCAAATGCATCATCTTCATTGCACTTATTGCAATCGAATGAGTCATTTGCATAATTATTGCTATGACCGAACCCGTGCACTAAATGCACCCAAATGGGTTCATAACCCTAGGGATTTGAGTTTGAATGATAGGGGTCATGTCCCTAAACCTTTTGGTACCAAGAATACTTTGGTACTAAAACAAATTTGATTTTAAACTAAGAATTTTAGTGTTTTTATTTTTCTTTTTTTCTTGGTTTTGAAAAATTATACTTTAAACTTTTGAACATGAAAACAATTTTTTATTGATCAAATTCTTTTGTTTTCATGATTATTGGTTTTGTTTTGATGAGAGGTTTGTGTTTATATAACCCTCCGGGTTTATTGGGTGTTTATTCTTAAATCATGTTTACCGGGTGCTTAAATCTTTATATGGGTTGTTACTAGCTCAAGAGCTAGATATAGTTGCCTCTTTTGATTTTTAAAAATCAATGATGGTTTGATTTTATACTCTTAAAAATGAATTTTTTTGGATTTGCATAAAAAAGGAAATAAAATGAAAAAATAATATATACATATAAATATAATATGAATATTTTCAAGTAAATAAATTTAAATCCATAGTTCATAATTCTTGTATGTTACTTTTGAACTATGAAAATTTTGCTCTGATTTGTTCTTTTGAATTTATTATATAATCACAAATAGATGATTCAAATTTCAAATATGCTTTATAATGTATTCTTTATGTGGTTTGATCAAGTTATACAAAGAAAATTTTCTTTTTTGATCAAATATTGTTTATAGACTCAAATCTTGATTTATGACTTCATTTGAGTGATTTGTTTGCCCTTGAAAACTTTTTTCATGGTTCTCATGTTTTCCTCATTCCTTTGTTTCATAAATCTATTTTTATACACTATATTTTTATAATTTGTTAATGAGACACTATTTTCATATTGACATATTTATATGTATTCTCATTGTCTTTTTATATGTGAGTTGTGTTTAGCATGTTTCTTGCTTGCTCACATATGTATGCCTTAGCATTCATTGCATATATTCATTAAGGCATTTTGATAGGGGGAGTCTTTCCTTTTCTATTATTGTTTTTATACTCACCCATGCATATTGATAGGGGGAGCTTTCGCTCTCTTCATTCTTTTATTTTTCCCTTTTTGATGTTGTCAAAGGGGAAGAAATATTGTGAGTATATTCCTTCTTGTTTATATGCATGATATATTATACTTTGTATATTTATTTCCTTTCATGCATATATCCTTTTTTCTAATTGTTTGTCATCATCAAAAAGGGGGAGATTGTTAGCCTTTTTGTTTTGATGATGTTTAACAAAAAATTTACTTCTAATATTATTTGTCTAGTGTTTGTGTTTTCGTATTTATTCTAGACAAATAACGAGTTGGAGGATGGATGGAATTGCGCATTCATGATCATATCCAATGGAGGTTGGCGGAATTGTGGAGTGAAGCTATGCAAATTCAAGTTGAAGATTCAAGTTCAAGCTTCATCCGCAAGTGTACCAAGTTGAGCTCATTGAAGACCTTCATCAAGCTTGGGTAATTTAGTTTAGGAGTTTATATTATGTGCGTTTGTACTTTAAACTCAATCATATACACACATACACGTTTTGGTTTTGCATATATATAGTTATATATATACATATATATTTTGGTTTGATAGTTTTCAAGTTTAATTAGAAAACATATTTCTGTTTCATACTTATATGCATATATATGATTTCATCAATATCAATTTTATTTAGTTCAATGAAATCATGTTTTAGTGCATTATATGTATATTTTGATAAAATACTATATTCATTGTTTATAGACTTCATAACAATAGTTTACATCTTTCTTCAAGTCTATAAAATCATTTTGTGAAGTTTCAAAATATGGTTTAGGCAAAATGTCAAAATTCATATGTTTACATTTCTATGTTTTGGACCACCTTACAAAATGATGATATTTTACATTTGGAAAGTCCTCTTTGAAAACCAGTTTTTGTAGCATGTGTATTATCATGTCTACAATCATTTCCCAAAGTTTTACATTTTTCTGAATTTATTTAATATTTTTAAACAGGGTTTTAAAATAAAAAAATCATCTTTCAAACTGTTCTGTTCATGTATCGGTTTGCGGTCGACCGCCACGGTCGATCGCACCTGAGCTTTTACCTATGGAGTCAAACAGAAACTTTCACGGTCGACCATCATGGTCAACCGTCAGCTCAAATTTTCCCACCGTTGACCGCCACGGTCGACCGCCAAAGTCTCTGAAAAATTCTCAGCTTCGAAAGTGGCTCGCGGTCGACCGCTGTTCACTCCAACGGCTATTTTTGTACAAAATTAGATTTCTGATTCGTAGGCTTTTTGGTCTTTTTCTTTAGGGTTTTGGCTGAGATTTTGGGAGGCTGTAAATACCCCCTTGCACTCATCCTTCACATCTATCCAAGAAGTTTTTAAACAAGAGTTTAACAAAGGGTTTAAGTTTGTTTAGTGTTTGTTTAAAAGAGTTTTATTTGTGAAGAAGTTTTACACAAGTGGAGGAGATCATCTACATTCTTTGGGCTTCATTTTAATCCATCTCTCCATCTTGTTTTTTAGAGAAGAATTTCTAAACTCAATACTAGTTTTGTATTAACTCTTTGTTGTTTATCATTTTCATTAAGCTAGTATTTTCAATTGAGTTTAGTTGATTTGATTTTACTCAATGTTTACACACACCCACTTGAGCTTATTGTATTTACATACATTGTATATTTGGGTTGGTGTGAGTTATAACAATTGAGTGTAAGCTTTCATTGTGTTCTCATCCATATTAGAGAATAATCATTTATTGTAATTGTTCTTATTGTGAGATTCACTTTGTAATACACTTGTACACCGAGAGAAGTGTATGGCGAGAGTCGGGGATCGTCCCAAGAGGAGTGGCGTTGGTTGACGAACCTAGGGAGAGGTTATATCCGAGCACTTGAGGGAGACACGTCTAGTTCAACACTTGAGAGGGTGTAGAGTGGGATTACAAGAGTGTGTTAGTTGTAGAGTTTTTGGTAAACTAGAAAACCGTATTATGAGGTGTAAACGTTGTTCGGGTAAATGTAAAAAACCCGGTTGTGATAGTAGAGATCTCCTTGAGGTGAGGAGCGGAGACGTAGGTCGTGGGGACCGAACTCCGTAATCATATCGTTTGTTTGTGATTGCATTGGCGCACTTATGTTTATGTTCATGTCTTATATCGCCTTTGTTTATTGCTTGTTGATTATATTACTATCTAGTTTAGATTGTTTACCCTTGTGTTAATTATATATCCTTGCATATATCTCATAGTATATCTCATTGCTAGGATATTTACCTTTGTTCATATTGTTTATTCTTGCTTGTAACATATTGTATATCTCTTTTGCAAGAATAATTTGTTAATTAGTTTTAATTGGCATAAAATCGAATTAGATTAGCATAAGACCCTAATCACCCAACCCCCCTCTAGGGTCTAACAACTCTGGATTTCTGATCTTTTCGGCCGCTATTTTAGACTTTGGCCTCTAGACTTGGCATAGTTTTGGTGGTTTTTGGCCACATATTCCTTCTTCATGCCTTGTGCCTTTTGCAAAAGGGTGCGAGCATGTGTGGCACATGTACTGTGCCTTTAGATACGCTCCTTCTAGATTGAATGATTCATTTTGATAAGGATCCATTCTTCTGTTAATGGCTTGGAGTATTTGTCAGCAACACACTGTTGAAGTGATTCGGTGGCTTGACGCCTCCTGGACTCTAAGTTTGCGTAATATCCAACCCCGTCGACTTGTTCCAATGCCTTGATGATTTGACGAGCTTGGCTTTGATGTCACCTCTGATGAGCCCTCTTTGTCAGAGTTGGCGTCGCCTTCATTGGTGAATACGCCTCCTTCAAAGACTATATCTTTCCGTATTTGCAAGGAGAGCAGGATTTTGATGAAGACAAGGAGAAATATTCCTCGAACTTAGATTCGTCAAACTCGTACTCAACCACTAAATTAACCGGGATCTTAATCTTCAGTTGTGACACAACAGTCTCAACAATGAGACTGTTGGCTCCCACTGTAATCGCCAGCATGCTTGTGTTGAATATTGTTTTCTTCATTGCGGAACTCATTACAACTTCAGTCATTTACAATAAGTTCAAAAAGTGAAATTAGTCTTTTTATAAGACTTTCTTACACAATAAAAATAAAAAGATTACAAATCTCTTCAAACATACGTCGAAAATATTTATCACCCGCAGTTTATATAGGATCTTTACCTGTACCGGGGTTTATCCGTGGACCACCGCGGATCAGATCCGATTGATCGGAATAAAAGATCAATGTTCTTGCTTCACAAAAGAAACAAATGCAGAAGTAAATAATCTTAACAAAGTGAGATTACTACTCTTCTCGAGATTAAAATAAAGTTTGATCTCAAGGAATGATGGAACGTGCTTCAGATCTCTCGAAATCCACTCTCTATGCAAAGGAATTCGCCAAAATCTCGCTAGTCTCTCTCAAATTTTTCAGAACCTCACCCTAGCTCCTCTGAAATTCATGGCTCCCTTCAGATCTATCTTTATGAGGGTGCTAGGGGTATATTTATAGATTTTAAATGTCGTATTTGTGGATAGGATCGAAGAACAACCATTATTATCCGTTTAGGTGGGTTTTCGGTTGTGTAACAGCTTCCACACGTTTAAGGATAATCCCATATGTTTATGGATGATCCTAAGGAGTTCTAGAAGCCAATCTTATTAGAAAATACATTGGGAGCTGATCTGGGCATGAGTCACTTCGAAGTGACTCAAAATTTCCGAGTCACTTTGAGGTGACTCGGATTTTCCGAGATAATTTGTACTATCTTCGGTATTTTGGCTTTAAATCTTTCGTTTGACCTTAGAATAAGGTGATTCAAGTTGCATTAGAAAGCTGATAAAGAGGCCTACAACTTTTATCTTTTGAGATTTTTTGAATTCAAAGTGAATCATGATAGAAATTTTAATTCTTATCGAACCATGCATTCTAAATCTCGTTGTTGCTTCCTCGCTTCGTATTTTCACTCGCTTCTTCCGCTTTGTGCGCTTCTTCACCTCACGCATTTCTTTGCTTCCTTTTGGTATCAGATGATCCCCTTTGACACGGATAATCACTTTTTCTTTATCTCGAATTGTGTGCGGGAACCTATAGGCAATTTTTGACGCCTATAGAAAGACCAAATTTTATTTGGAAAATCAAATAAAATCCTGATCAAGTATTATTTCATTAAAACTAAGAGAAGGACAATGTTGTGCTAAGAGTGTCCCTATAAGTCAGTTGATTAGGGATCTACTGATAAAGGTAATAGTTGAGATGCGGCTAGTGAAAGCACTTGAGTGTTAGAGGTTACATCTTCAATGTCGATTTTATTACTGCCTCAAACACTTAGGTTATAGATGATGGCTTTATAAAACATTATATTTGATTTGATTATCTTTTTCACATCTATATACATATCTAGGATTGTTTATGTCTTATTATTGCTTGATTATCATGGTGTAGAGTATATGAGTATATGATGTGTACCATAAAGGGCATGGGGTGCACTGTTAGAAAGTTAGATAAGAAAGTAGGAGCTCTTATCATACAAGACATCCCCTTTGGAGCTGTGGCAATTGCCGAAGTTGAGTTCGAGTATCGGATGTCATTTCGCTTGGAGCAATAACTACATTGATAGGAGGATAGTAGGAGCACTCTATTAGTCATCCTGACTGGATCAAGATGAGGTTGCTATAAACTTATATGTTAGTCTTCTTGACTGGATCAGGATGAGGTTACTGTATACTTATATGTTAAAGTGATCAAAGTGAACACCCCACGTCCACTTTAGATATTTACTATCAGCCAGACTAGGGGTTTGACTTCGCGCATGAGATGTGATCTTGTTGGAGATTCTAGATGTACACGAGGTAATATGGCCAGACAATTTCATTATGGGGTAATGAAACTTGGGTCTATACAGTATTCATTTAGTGATGTATGCTCTTAAGGAGAGAGATGTAATATCATAACACGTTGCCATACGACGTGTGCTTGGACCGAATATAAGGAGGTCAAGGAATCTATCCCTGCTCCCTCATTGTGGGAGCCCTTATAGATTACCACTAGTGATGGAGGGTAGTCACAATACCCTTTAGAGACACTGGGTTGTCTAGGAAGGCTGGTATGAGCATCCACTACTTTGGCTTTTATTTCTTGTTGTGAGGAGACAATACCACATATACAGGTAGTGTCAGGAAAGTGAGTGATTAACACGCTTGACTATTTAGGACCAGAGAAAGATCGATTAACATGTCTCCTAATTGCATCACATGTGCAAACTCTTATTTACACTAGGCGCAATGTTTTAAGAGTGCAATGAATCGAGGGTAGACTCAAGTGTTCATGTATGATTCTTTGAGGGATCGAAGGTACTTGAGCAGACATGGTTAATCAAATTTAGGGTACGAGATACCGCATACTTGCACTTTTGCTCATGTACTTTTGTTTCTTTAGGGAGATCTTTGTGCCGCTCTTAACGGATCCGAATACATGGATGCTCGCTTGCAGGTTCTCAAAGGTCTATGCTGCACAATGATGTATGGATATAGTATTGATAATGAAGGAGAATCTTAGGGAGATTTTGACTCAAGGAGTCAGCGGCTTAGGGAGTCAGCTCAGGAAGTGGTAGATGACAGCCACTCATTTGTGCGAGTGGAAGTATGTTAGTAATTGACGGGGTTCGCCCAATTGAGTGGGTGTATCCTAAGTGGGCTCAAACCGGTTCTTTAACGAATGGTTCCTAATCCTTAAAGATTAAGGTTTGTAAGTGTCGGAATGCCTGACGTGTATATTTTGTAAGAAAAATTCAAAGTGGTGCCGGTATCCATCAGAGGAGAAATAATATTTAGGTAAACTAATCTCTTCTTGGCCAAGCCGTATCACCAATCTTAAGGAGAGGAGAGAGAACAATCCCTAAATATTTACTCCTTAGATACATATCATATCACTTTGTTTTAAAAAAAAGATTATGAGGTGACTGCTTCCTGAAATTTATTTCTTCTTGTTAATTACTCTTATTAAAAGAAACTCCTGATTAATAGAAAGCAAAGAATTAAATAGATATTAGAAATCAAATGCAGAGAGGTATTGATTTTATTATCTTTCTAATGTATTACACAATTTAAGAGAAAAAAGATGAGATCTTGGGTCTCCAGACAATGTTTTGGAACCCTCCTCCTTTCAAAAAAATGCAGAGGACCTTGTCGTTGCTATTTCAGACTCCAAGTCTCTTTTTCATTTCAATCTCTCAACCTTTTCTCTATCTTTTCTATCATTCTTTATTATTGTGTCTGTCTTTCTCTGACGAAAGGAATGTCTATTTATAGGAAAGGTCAGGGAAAGTTATCACTAGGTGTTGAAAAAGGATTGGTGGGGGAGTTATGACAACTTTCTTATCGAAACTTTCTTATCAAGATTGTTGTGTTCGTTTATCATAACGAACATTTTCTTTGCTTTTCACTCCTCATGTGTCTATCCGCTTATCTTTTATGTTTCTTAAAATAGATGTTATAGGGCACCTATACACTTTCAAGCTGAAATTAGGTTTGTATGAGGATGAGTATCCCTGAGTTAGATTTTATTGCTAAGTCTTATGATCACATGACAACACCAATGTATCGAAATTGACATGCACCCTCAAGGTTTGGTTAATACAAAGGGATGAGGCATGTGCTTTTGTGTTGGATTAACATAGGGTTCATATACGCTCAAATTTACGTGAGGTGATGTCATCCTCACATTGGTTTTCATTTATATAAGGCAGTATCCCTCACATTGGTTTTGATTTATATAAGGTACTATCCCTTATATTGGTTTTGATTTATATAAGGTACTATCATCCTTACAACATGTTTCATTGATAAGACTTGTTGAGCTCATCAAATTTGACAACTACAAGGGGAAGACATGCCTTTCTGAATTAATTAATATGAAAGGCCTGATTTTATTGGTTTTGATTTATATGAGGTACCATCCCTCACATTAGTTTTGATTTATATAAGCTGCTATCATCCTCACAACATGTTTCATTAATAAGCCTTGTTGAGCTCATCAAATTTGACAACTATAAGGGGAAGACCTGTCTTTTTGAATTAATTAATATGAAGGGCCTGTTTTTATTGGTTTTGATTTATATGAGGTACCATCCCTCACATTGATTTTGATTTATATGAGCTACTATTATCCTCACAATAGGTTTCGTTGATAAGGCTTGTTGAGCTCATCAAATTTGGCAACTACAAGGAAAATTCGTGCCTTTCTGAATTAATTAATATGGAGGGCCTGCTTTTATTGGCTTTGATTTATATGAGGTACCATCCCTCACATTGGTTTTGATTTATATGAGGTACTATCATCCTCACAACATGTTTCGTTGATAAGGCTTGTTGAGCTCATCAAAATTGACAACTACAAGGAGAAGACGTGCCTTTCTGAATTAATTAATATGGAGAGACTGCTTTTATTGGTTTTGATTTATATGAGGTACCATCCCTCACATTGGTTTTGATTTATATGAGCTACTATCATCCTCACAACAGATTTTGTTGATAAGGCTTATTTAGCTCATCAAATTAGACAACTACAAGGGGAAGACAACCTTTCTGAATTAATTAATATGGAGGGCCTGCTTTTATTGGTTTTGATTTATATGAGGTAGCATCCCTCACATTGGTTTTGATTTATATGAGCTACAATTATCCTCACAACAGGTTCGTTGATAAGGCTTGTTGAGCTCATCAAATTTAACAACTACGAGGAGAAAGTATGACTCTTTGAATTAATTAATATAGAGAGCCTACCTTTAGGTTAACTTGTATATGAGTTGTAGGCATCCTCAAGTTGATTTCACTTTCAAAACTTATTAAAAGGCATTAAACCCTTTAATTAATTAAGCTTGCGGCTTGTTAAAACATAAAATTTTGTGCGCGCACAGGGTTTTACCCTCTACTCTATATATATTTACACTTATGCAGAGATTAGGGAGAGAGGAAAATATAATAATGTCATTTCCTTCTTCTTTATCAATTTTGTGATTTATGCGTTTAGTTGCTGGGTTATATGTGTTAGTCTAAGTGTGTAGACCCAAAGCTGCAATCAAAAAGACGAAG